>JASDQU010192033.1:4192-20051 GCA_032191745.1 Picea mariana
GTGGAAACCCAAAGCAGGAGAAAACCACAAAATTATTTTTCTTATATGTATTGAAGAGTTAAATTCATTGGAAACATCAACTTCCTTTATTTTCCAGCTGCAACTGGAAGGAAGCTCCAACACCCTAGCTTCTCAGGCTACAACATGAGGGAATCTCCAACTCCCCAATTCTCTGGCTACAACCAGAAGGAGGCTACAACCCCCTATGTTCTCTAGCTACAACCACCTGTCCTTGCCTCATCCAACCACCATAAAGTAGAAGTAGAATGATGGAAACATTGTCACACTATCACTGTGAGATATACTGTTGTAAGCATGTACCGATAAACCTAAAACATGCATCAACCATGCATCAACCTGTACCTCAACCTATAATTAACCTGTACCATAAACAAGTGCACCAACCATGCACCAACCTGTACCAAACAACCTGTAATCAACCTGTACCATAAAAAAGTGCAACCAACCATGTACCAAGTATGTATCAATCATGTGTCAACTACTCATCAACTATGACTCATCAATATGTACCAATATCATTAGCTATACTCCACATGTATGTGCCAACTCATCAACTACTTGTCTCAAAAATGTACACAACATGTACCTTAACCAAAATCCCTCATCAATTTCATCATCCAAATATGATTTGTAACTCTGTAATAGACCTGGTCTATATGATCACATACCTGCAAACCTTCCTTAACTTTAACGAAAAAGAGACTAGCATTTTCATCAAACTTTTCTTTAGTCTCACATGACTAGTTTTGGATTAGTCAACAACCCTAACTTGAAATAATATTAACTTGTACCTGTAATGAATAAAGATATGAAACTGATACACAATGTTCTTCAGTGCATTTTATGCAATTCCGCCAGGTGTCACTACTTGGAACCTCTCAGAAAAGGAGTTATAACAAAAATGACATACCTTTCTGAATTTTGGCTTATTCTAGACAGCGACCTTGTAGAGCATGCCCCGCATGGAATATTTGTTGAATAGATCATAAAATGTTACACAACATAATAAAGAATGTAATAACCAAAACATTTTGTATTACTGAATGTGGATCTTTTATGAAGAAGTTATGACATGTTTACCTGAAACACATGTTTTAGACTAGTTTCAGGACTAGCCACAAACCCTATTTTCCACGGAGTGTAACTCTATTGTCAGTGGGAAATCCCTCTATGGACTAACACTTAGGGTTTTATCATGCATGCAAAAAATACCTAAATACTCCTAATTTCTATCGTTGTTCCGGACCTAATCCCCATTATTCTTAAGTAAATACGTAGTTAAGAAGATCAAGTGAGCACACCTTATTTTGGATGTTTGATGTCGATCCTTCTTCATGATTGATCGCTCTTTGATTGCATCTCTCCTCCCAAGGCTTACCTGCATTCACACAAGACAAAAAAAGAACTTCACATGCATTTGATCTATAGATTAATGGGTTAGACATTCAATCAACATGTATTCAATAAACCATGAAAACCTCATATGGTGGGACGAGAAAAGTACTTCTTTTTTATTAACTTCAACAAATCAACTTACAATGATGAAGTCAGCCATTGCTCCATGAACTTGGTCCTGGGCTCCTCTTCAACTGTTCTCCAACTTCTTTGCTCTATATTTCTCTTTGCACAAGGATGGCTAAAGGTTGGGACAAAGGGAATGCGCACTTGGGTATAGTTTCTTTACTATGATTCTCCTCTTCCAAATGGGACCCCTAACCCTTCTTTTATAGGCTAGAATAAACTAGGTATTTGGTCGAACCCTCAACCATGCATGGCCAAAAGGTTTAGTTAACTCACCCAAAGTTGTGTGTTCCGTCAACAACTTTCCTTTTTTCATGCTTTTGTAGGTACACGCGCGTTGTCTTGGGTCAGCTAGCATGTACACGCATGCAGTAATGGAGCAAGGCGCGTGGGCCTTTATAAAAGGGGTTTTTAAGAAGAGTTGTTCATTAGTGTTTTGGCAAAGAAGGAATCAGAGATGGCCTGATGCTAGGTAAGCATGTCTGGTGCAAATTAGGGTTATAATAGATGCCCCCTAATGTGTGAGGTCAGAAGAGCATTTGATGGCTGAAATACATTAACAATCTTCACCGATGTGCCAAACAAGTAAGCCCAGGGACCAAAATCGGGAGGTGTCGTCTACAAAAATAATAATTGTCTCACCGAGGTGGGAATACCCATGCTCGGGATAAAATAAAATCATGGCTACCAATCAAATACAATGTAGATCCATGTCATATAACTATATAAAGTGTAGCCATGAGCAATACACAACAGAGCTACATCTCAAAATCAAAAAGATATACGTGTAGAGTATCCATCTTCTTAGAAGTTGATAAGGTCTGATAGCTGGAGATGAGGTCATCAGAGCTCGAGGAACAACTTCAAAATCTTTGAAAATCAGGTAGGAGTGCAATATGAGTGTACAACTTCACTACCCAGAGGTCTTCAATGTCTTGTTGGTCATGGACTAGAGAATCTTGATGATCAGACTGAAGGCTTCATTGATTTCAAACAAAGACTTGATTGGATGTTCAGGATGGATGGGTATGAGGGCAAGAGACAAACTGTAGAGGGGTCGACTCAGGTTTGGTAAAAAATTCCCATGGACAGTAGCACGAAAAATGATGAGACTCGGGCAACATGGTATTAACATAAGTTTATGAGGGAGGAGGCAACGCAAACTCTCCATATGTTTGGAAGAATAACCAAATGGAGGAGGACAAAACTCTATGTAGCGAGAAACAACTTCCTAAGGTCGTATAAAATCCCAATGTTTGATGAACAAACGGAAAAATGTGCTTTATCCAAGGGCAACTCATTATGCTACCAATAAAGAAAATACTTTTCCCTTCCTCTTTTTGGGGTATATTTCATTATTTGTCTTTTTTAATAATTTTGGAAAAAGAGTAAAAGAATGTTATGTTACAAAGGAGGAACGAGTTTTGTAAACATACAAGTTCAAGGCACAGGGACAAGACTGATGTTCAAAGTAAGGACACTCGATAAAAATCCTCCAGGGGCCAAAGGTGTCAATATGTAGAGGCAAAGTTCTACAGGGCTTGCATATAAGGCATGCTTTAGATGGTTTAGTTGAGAGAAACATGGAGCCGGAATTAGGCCAAAGACGTGGGTATGCAAATGCGATTAATACAACACACAATGGTAATGTCCTTCGATGTGAATTTAACGATCCCAGAGAAGGTAAGCTCGGTGGTTTTTCATATTTAGAGAGTCTGAAAAAATGTAAAAGGAGATTCCACTAGGGTACCTTTTTCGAAGAGATTCTAGTCGGTTCGAAAAAGGGGTAAACTAGCACAGATAAGACGTCTATTCAAAACCATTTTAATGAGTGTGATAAAGACAAGATCACTCGGCCAATATTTTTTCATTTTTAAGGAGTCTGAAAAAAGATTAACTATGGACTCCATCAGGAACATTCTTTTGGAACATTTTAACGAGTGTGAAAGAATAAGGTCACTCGATGATCTTTTGAATTTTAGGGAGTCTGAAAAGAGCTTAGCTATGGACTCCATGGGGGTTCCTTTTTCGTACATTTAATCCCTCAAGCCCGAAAAAGGGTTAAAATGATACCTGAGAGTACTCTTCTAGAGAACTGAGGTTCCTTAGAGTATACCTTTGTTCGTATAGTTGACCGTCCAGACCAAAAAAGGGGTAAACTACCACCGAACAGACGTGACTTAAAATTTCAGTTTAACACGTGTGAAAGGCCACAAGATCGCTCAACAATATTTTCATGTTTAGAGGGTCTAAAAAAGGATTAAAAGAAGACCCATTATGTTTTTTGGGAGTCCCGAGGGTGAGGTCAAGAGTGAAAAGGAATCATGCAAATGAGACTCAAACTCGTAATCAAGAAAAACAACAAGGACTCCCGAGCCTACATTCATTAGCGACAACATGGACACCATAACACAACCAGGATCTACCTAAGGTATTCATGTTCCGGTAAGCTCTACCACCAAATTGCGACACTTCTAAAGCAGTAATGATGGTTCTGTGTCGCAACCTGATTGGATCGATCTTATGGCAAAGGGATAAAGACAACGAGATACAAAAGCCAGGGTGGAAACCTAACCTACATGCTCAAGTTGATCATCTAATATTTTTCCATGGACCATCAAAAGTTACCCAAAAATCCAAACAAATGTCCCGATACCCGACTATACCCTTCCAATTCAACTCCTGAATCACTCTAAATGGTTTTTGGTTTAAAGAAAATGATAAGGGGTACCAAAAAAGTGACAAAAAGAGGCCAAAAAGTCTATAAATAGAAACTAGCAACTCATTATCACCATTACTGATTTGGAAATTTACTCTGGAGAAAAAAATCCCCTTTGATAAAAGTGGTGATTCTGGGAGCTATAGTGGACGAAACGGCCATCTGTCTGGACCAAGTAAGTATAAACTCTCTCCTCTTGCAATTTAAATCTTTATTTATTCTTTGGGTTTCAAGTTTTGGGGGGGCGTCGACCTTCAAAAGGTCGGCCCTAGGTCCACATGGGTTGTCTTATGACAGGTCGCGTTTACATTTGGGCAGAGTAAAAACTGCATGCGTGTACACATGACTGTCATCATTACAGCCTGCGTGGACCCCCTTATTGAATGAAAAAATAAAAAATAAAAACAAGAGTTAACCCTTCTGAACTTGGTGTTTTGCAGGATGTATGTTCACTGGAGGGAAAGAAAGCATGAGGAGGTTAGTGAGTTGGTTGGGGAAGACTCTAATGCTATGGCAGCCTTAATGCAATGGGCTACTCAAGTTCTTCCTATGTCCTTTTATGTAGGCACAACCTTGGCTACTGAATGCCTTGGTTGATTATTGGCATCCTGATGTAGAGGCCTTTATGTTAGAGGGGCAGTCACTGGTGCCTATGACAGAGGACATATATTTTTTGACTGGCCTCTCCAGGAGAAGGGAACCAGTCAACTTTAGGACATTTACTTTGGGGCCTCATAACATATTGAAATTTATAGGACTTTATTGTGAGGCTGGTATAGATCGATCGAGCTCACAGGTGCCCATAAGCAAGATCACTGACTTATCACTGCAGTCGATTGTGTTTCTTATTGGGTGGATGAATAGTTCTATGGCTCTACATCAGGCATCCTGTGCACAGATGAACTGTGCAGTCCAGTGCTTAAATGCAAAAATATTTGACTGGAGCACTACATTGCTATATTGTATGAAGAGACAGTTGACAGATTGTCGATCGCAGACACAGAGGAACTTCGGGTTTGGAATAATTCTATGCTCTTTCTTCTTTGAAAGAGTTCTGAGTTTTAGTCCTCGAGTGGCGGTACAAGGGCATCAGGCTTCTCTTCCTGTGGTTTGCAGATGGGAAGTTTTATTGCCACGACAGGGTGGTGGAAGGACCAATGAGTCCTTTGATGATTATTTCTTCACTTGGTTGTCACGACAGATCCAAGTCATAGAGGATTACCCTTATGCTGGGATTGATTTCTTGAGAGATCCTAAGATACCAAAGATGGGTAAGTTTGCATCGTTGTTTTTTTCTTTTTTTTGAAACGTATGTAATTTTTATGTTACTATTTTTTTTATATATCATTTTTTTTTATACCAGAGTTTTTGATGGATATGTGTCTATTGTGTGTAGATGTGGGACCAATACGACCTACTGATTATCCGAGGAATAGGTGTTGTCCTAGGCCAGAGGCTGCACCTGTCGCGGCAAGGGGACCAACAACAGTAGGAGAGATTCCAGACGGGGAGGCTGAGAGGGTGTTGAGACGAGTTGAGAAAAACTTTACCTCGCTAACCCGCACAGTCCCTATGGAAGAGATTGAGGATCTGCCACCATCTATGCAGCCTCATGTAGTGGGGGCACCATGGATGTGGGTCCGATTGTTTCAGCATTTGGAAAATGTTGTTGATCAGTGCAAGAGGGCCCACAGGCCCTAACCTTAGTTAGTCTAGACTTTTCATGTGCCGAGAGCACTACTTGTATGCATTTTTTGAGGGCATAAGCCCCATGACTCGTTACTAGTCATACTTTTGAGGCACTTGCATCCACCTATGTACTATGATGGTTATGATATTATATATGGATTTTTATGTATTTTTGTGTCTTATGGATCATATTTGCCTTTAAAAATATATTTACATGTTTATGTGTATATCCTTTCATATGTGTGTGAGATGCCAATCTAAAATTTGATTAGCTAGAGTATCTGTAATTTGGTTTAATATCCTAGGAACATGAAAATATGTAATATAATCAAAGCTTCATTCTAAGAGACGTACCCTAAGGAATCGTCAGTGTAAAGTCAGATCATGAACACGGTAGACCCTATTTAACTGAGACACAACTAGTTGAGTGTCTAAATAGACCTGGAGATGAGAGATACCAAATGACAGGGCATCACGAAGCAACTCAATAACTACACTCTACTCGGTGACATTGTTTGTGGTGTCACCTAAGCATATACCTCCGGAAGATAATAACTGGCCTCGAGGTGTAAAAATTACCCAAGCTACGAAGGTAAGCCTCTGAGTGTGTTGGCTAGCACCATCTGCGTACCCAATGAACACCTCGGATTCACTTGACATCTTCCACAGTGACGAAAAAAAACATAAAAAATGACACGTCCATAATACTAAAAGAAACTAGAAAGTAATAGTACAAAGACTATATATATGTTACAAAAAGTTACCCATAGTGACCTACCTATGAGTGATACTTATTGAGGTAGAGACCATTTCTAGGCTCTACCAAATCATTTCCCTCAAATTTAACCAGATGATAAGTGCCCTTTTCTAGAACCTATTTTATGACAAAAGGTCTGAACCACATGGGTTTGAATTTTTCTGCCCCAAGGGGGTCCTTATCTTGGTCATAGACCAGGACAAGGTTACCTTTAGAGAAAATCTGAGGACGAACGAACCGATCATACTGACACTTGAATTTATGTTTGTGAGCCTCGTTATCCAGCGCAACATCATGACCCTGCTCATTGAGCTACTCAAGGTATAATAACCTCTCTTAAAGTGGAGAAGTGTCTGGCAATAATTGTACTGTCAACTTTAGGGACGGTATCTGACATTCGATAGGCAAGACTGCTTCTAGCCCGTAAATGAGCTGAAAAGGTGAGAAACTGGTTGCAGTCTTAACATATGTTCAGTAAGCCCATAATGTTGAGTATAAAATCAAATGCCAATTTGACTTGGCTGAGTTGATCGTTCATTGTAGGATGGTCTTAAGAGATTTATTTACAGCTTCCACCTGACCATTTTCTTGGGGGTAGTAGGGTGACGAATGTTGTTGTTGCAACCCAAGATTTGATGTTAACTCAGTCATGATTTGGTTCTGAAAGTGACTGCCATGGTCAGTGACAATCTCCCTCCGGATGTCGAACCTTGCTATTATCTAGTTGAATAAAAAGAGAGTTGCAGTCTCTCCATCATCTTTAAACATTGTCATATCTTGGACCCACTTCGGGAAGTAGTCTAAGGCTNAATCAATCCCCCACTTGGTGAAGGGACCAACTGTGATGATAGGAAACATGGGAGCAGTATGTGCCCTCATCTTCCAAGAGAAGATCTGACACAGGTGGAACTTCTTGACCGATTCGATACAATATTTGATTAGTGTCCACCAGAAGTAACCTGCTCGTAAAATATTTTGGGTTGTTTCCAACCCAGAAAAATGACCACCACATGCTTTGGTATGGCAATCGTTAAGCACTATAACTGCTTCTTCGTGAGTGAGACATTGGCACAAGATGTAGTCTACACCTCTTCGATACAACGTATCATCGAGTATGAGATAATTCTTAGCTTGATGGTGTATACGTCGATGCTCATCATGAGAATCAGAGGTGGGGCACTTCAAAGTCTGGAGATAGATAATTATATCTCCATACCAGGGATTTGAAGATGTGATCAAAAACATATCTCGTATAATAGGCGACTCTTTGGGCACAACATCACCTGACTCAACTGGAAGTTCCAAAATAAGTTCTGCGAAGACCAGTGACTTTTTGGATTTCAATGAAATGAAATCTAAGCCAAATTCCTGGAGGAATACTATCCATCTACTGATATTTCTACCTATTACCTATCGTGTCAACATGTACTGAAACAGATTCAAAAAAACAATGACAGTGGTCTTGCGAAACAGAACATAATGATGGAACCGTTGAACATCATGGAATGTTGCCAACACAAGTTTTTCGATATGAGAATAATTGAGTTCCGGTCCTACGAGGCCTTGGCTCAGGTAATATATCACATATTCTGAGAACAAGTCATATTCCTGAAATAAAACCATGTCGATGGTTGACTCTGCTGAAGCCAATTATAATAAGAAATATTTGTTATAGTTAGGTGGCCTAAGCAGAGGGGCAGTTGTGAGGGCATGTTTCAATGCTTCAAAAGAGCATTGAGCGGCATCGTCCGAATAAAAAGGAACGTCTTTCTTCAGTAAGCACATAAATCCATTTGTGATCTTGGCATAGTTGGCGATGAAACGTCTTAAAAAATTCTCCTTGCCCTGTAGACTCTGAAGTTGAAGGATTGTGTGTGTGGGAGGCAACTGAATTATTGCCTCAACCTTGAGAGGATCAACCATGATCCCATTGTTCACACTATGAAACCTAACAAACATCCTGATGTTACGCAAAAGCTGCACTTGTTTGGATTCAAGCGAATTTGAAAGTAGCAATAACGCTCAAAGATAAGTCAGAGGTGTGTGGGATGATTCATTCTCTTGTGAGATCGAGATGCTAAATCATCTAAATAGGCCCTGACTATATGCTTGAGATCATGGAAATAAAAAGACATGGCCTACTAAAAGGTCGCTCTAGCATTTTTTAGACCAAAGGGCATCTTACGATACACAAATGTACCCCATGGACAAATGAATGTCGTTTTGTGTTGGTCTTCGAGTTTGATTTGTATTTGATTATAACCCAAAAAACCGTCCGTGAAAGAGAAGGCCTCGCAACCTGCACATTCATCAATTATCTGGTCAATGAATGGTGTGGTAAAATTATCTTTTGGACAAGCCTTGTTCAAATCACGGAATTCAATATATACACGAATCATTCCTTGTTTCTTGTTGACCAACACAGGATTTGACACCCATTGGGTCAAATGGATAGGATAGATAAAATCGGCTTTTAGTAGTTTTTCAAATTCAACCTTAATGGCTCCTGCTTTCCTGGGATTAACTAGATTAAGCTTTTGCCGAACAGGCTTGGCATTTGGATAAGTTGTGATTTCATGTTTGACTATTTTTGGATTGATTCCTAGAATTTCCTCTTAAGACCAAGCAAAAACATTGCGGAATTCTTTAAATAGATCTGTGTAGATTTGAATCTCTCCGGGGGAGCAGTCATCTCTGGTGAAAACATTCTCCATGACACCAGGGGTCTGGAGATATTGATCGGTATGGTTTCAGTGATGGTTTCCATATTACCCTTGGCATAGACCTCATGTGTAGCTAAGGGATTAATAGGACAAGACCTATCTCTAGTCATAGTCAAGGTGAATTCTACAAATTCAATTTTGCTTAACTCTGGGAGGAAGTATGATCTGCGATGAAGATCATCCCAGGGTTTGTCCAGACTAGTCATTTCTTCAATTACTACTTCGTCAGAAGGCAAGACTAAGTCTAACGAATCGGTGTCAGCAAGAGAACCTTGAGCCCAAATAGGCTCTAGAGGCAGATCTAATTCTTGTGCAGGAGTTGGATCTGTATCAGCCGAAGCTTGTTGGACTAAAGAGTACGCTACTTCAGCTATGGACAAGGGCATGGACATGCCCAGGTGCCCTTTCCCTTCCATCGTGGCCGATGGGGAAAGAATTATCCATGGATCGTTGAAGTAATTCGTGCAAAATGGAGAAACTTGGAAAATCTCAACCTTATGGTGATCGGATATGAATTTGAAATTGCCTTGAGGGGGCAGGTAATTGAAGGTACCCATCAAGGATGGGAACATAGCAACCCCTACGTTGACTATGCCTAGTTGGGGATTATCAATCATCAAGACTGCAGATACCCCCAATGAAGGGTCAGGTCTAGAGAAAGACAATTGATCAATGGTCATAATCCGGTCTTTGTGTGGAAACAACAAGACCTAGAAAAATGTAGCAACCATTGCTTGCATGGCTTAAGTCGAACTCCTTCCTAGAAAGAGATTGTAGTCGAGTGACATGTCAAATACTTCTACCTCGACGCACATGATCTTCCCTCCTAACTGCACGGGGAAAGAGGGAATGATACCATGTGGCCAGAACGAACGACCTTCGAAAGTTGTGAGAAGAGTAGGTGACGGAGATAAAACGGGCTGGCCAATGGCCTTCCAACATGCTAATGACATAATGCATGTCTAGGTGCTCTCATCATCCACCGTGTGGAAGATATTCTGAGTAAAAATTTTCGTGGGGTGAGCCACTACTATCTGAAACACTACGTGGTAAGGTAGACAAGGTTTTAAGTCGATTGTATCCATCATGATGGTACCCAGATTACAAGTCTTGGTAGATCCTAAAGCAGTTAACAAGGCTTTCCTCTAGGAAGGGTAGCTTTAGAGGACTAGAAAAGAGGACATCACACAAGGGGTTTGAGACAAATCCTCCACCACAGAATAGTTCTGGGCGGCCCTTGCGTTTGGATTGTGAGAATCTTTTTTGAGCGTGCCTTTTGGGATGCGTGTCATTATTTCACCCAAAGTTTTCTCAATCTGTAGAGGAACAGATGGGAGTTCAACTTCTTTTCCCTTCTCAAAAGTGCTTGGTTTATTGTATTCATGCACTCTAGTCGATATAAAAGCATCACCCTTCATCATATACACATTCAGGGATGTGGGATTGTTCGAAGACGGAGAGGGTCCTTGACTGCCCCCTTCTGTGCTTGTAGAGGCTTGGGTTAGGTTTTTCCCATGCTGAAATGGATTGGTTACATGGTAGGCTATTGCTGTGTCATAAAATTTTGGGCCTCTGCAAGCTGAGGACATTGGTAGGTCGGGTGGTCTTCCACGCACAGGTTGTATGGATTCGCCTTCTGTTTCTTAATGTTGCCCCCACCAACATTAATAGTGGGTTTCTTATCCCCCTTACCCTTCTTTCATTGTTTTCTCTTTCCTTTAGGCTATTGGGTGGCCTTTGGATTTGTCGAATGCATTGTGTGTACATCCAATGTTTTAGTAGGGGGAGCAGCCAAAATAGTAGTTTTGTTGGTCGTTGTGTGTTGTATAGACAATTGCTGCAATTGTGTCATCAGTTGCTCAGCGATCTTTGTTTATGTTGGACCAACAATACCATCAGCATGTGGTCCAGCTCTTTGTTTGGTTTTATCAAGTATTGAGCATGGAGCATCTGAAAAGATCTCATATAATAAAACGGATTGAAAATAGATTAGCTCAAGATGTTGAGCTCTCATGATGGCGTCTTCTTCGGAAAACACTCCCGACATTGCGACATCTTTGGATAACTGTGGGACCAAAGACTTAAGGAATCACTCGAACAGGAATGCTGGTGGGATTGACACCTTAATTAAACTCTTCTGACGTCTCCATTATCGAATGTGATCAGAGATATGGTCCACTTTTGTCTGTGCGAAATCGACCAACAATTCTATGCCTGTGTCGTATCTCATAGGTAATTGGAAATGGTTTAGGAAAGCCATTGCCAATTCACCGAAGGAAGAGTATCTTGAGTGGTTGAGCTCAATGTACCATTTCACGGCACTCCCAATGAGAGTACATTGAAACAATCGCAATTGTACAGAGTCGTCTTTCAATGAGTTAGATGAGCACCAAAGATTAAAGTTGGTCACATGATCTCCTGGATCTTNGATAGGGTCATTCAACAACCTTGTCAAGTCTAGAAAATGCAAGGTTTTTAGGAAAGGTAGTTTGGGTTGTTGGTGATAACCTGGGAAAAAGGGACCTGGAGTTTGACTGGCACTAGGTTGCCAAGAAAAGTTTGGTTGTTGCCCTGGGTTCTAGTAAAAACCATGGCCATGACTAGCATATGGATTCTGCGTGTGAGGAGACATCATCGGCTGATTCCCAAAATAGGATGTAGATGGTTGGACATGCATTGCATTCAGAGGACTTCGGGAAGGGTTGCCCCATGTCAATCCCATGGGGATAGGCATAGTACCCTGTCTGGGGTTCCATCAGTTGTGAAAAAAAAAGTCTTAGATCGACATTCCTGACGAGGGAACATATCCCTGCCAATAATTCCAAGGCCCTGATGCGGAAGAAGTTCCTGGGTTTGCCCCCTGTGCAGGAATAGTACCCTGCATAGGAATAGGTTGTTTGAAACCGGTATTGCCCCCAATCGGGAAAGCAGTTGATGAGAAGGTGTTGTTACCAAATGCACCAAACAAAGAAAACAGTTTCGAACCTACTGGCATATTATGCGAAGGTGGTCCTTGACTCCTTGCTCCAAATAAACTATGGTGTGCAGGTGGCTCGACGGATGGCTGGTGGGTGGCACCGAGTGAAGGGGACGAAGGAGGTATATGACCTCCCCCATAAGGGAAAGCGTTAAAAGGAGTTGAAGTTTCCCCCATGTGGCCTTGTAGAGGAGCATTAGAGCTAGAAAGTAAATTCTATGAAGTGGAGTAAGAAAGTACAGGACTTGTCTGAAAGGGGTTGTGGTTGCTGCCATAGACAGGATCAGACCACTATACGAGGAAGAGGCAGTCAAGACCATAGTGGCTTAGACTGGTGACAGTGGGTTAGGAGGTGAAAACTCTCCTATGGTGACAACCGTAATGGGAATTGAAAAATTCCCAGAAGGAGTGACAACATTTGTTTCCATTGCTACGTCTGACACTATCATGCACTTGTAAGGGTGAATCGGTACGATGATGGGTGCTGAAAGATCAATGGTTGGGGTTTCATATGGAACAAGATATTTCACTCCAAAGTCTAAAACAATCATTTCATCTGGATGTTGGTCGGGCACAATTTCTTGTGACCCGCTCGCTTCAAAAGACCCTTGTTGGTCTAGCTTTCTCCTTAGTGTTCGCAGGGGTGGCTTCAATGTAACCGGTGACAGGTGTAGAAGCCTTCATGACCGACGGAGCTCATGATCCTCCACTGTGTGATAAGATCAAAGGCACCTTAGGGTTTTATATTTGTTCAAAAAACAACACACACTAAAAAAAGTCCCTACAAGATAAAACAAGCAAACACTAAACTAATTGGAAGAACAGTTACAACAACCAACACTATAGAAACTTACCGGTGCAAGTGCAACTTGAACACGAAAGCACCCTCCAGGTATACTCTGCAAAGCATGGCCCGATGTATGTCTTAGGTACCGCGGTATACCCCTGCAGTCCCCTGTGTATGTCTCTAAAAAGATAGGCAACTAGGTTGCCAGTGCGCGAACAATCACCAGGTGGGTACAATTGAAAGTCGGGTAGACCACAATGAGTAGGGTATCGATCTTGAAACCTGTCAAGGGTATTAAAGTCAAGTGGTCCAGAAGACAACTGAGGACCTCGAACAGATTCGAAACCAACGAAGCTCCGTGTAAAATGCAATCGACGGAATCCCAAGAAAAGCCCTCTATATGTGTTCTCCACTACGATTGCTCCATCTTTGGAGGGGTTATCTCCTCTACCTTTCCGCACACAACCTCATGTTTAGCCCCTATCTTAGAGGAGGGTCTCGGATAAATTTTACGATGCTAGACGTTGACACTCCCTAACTCAGACTCCAATGTTTGATTTTAATGGACTTGAAGAGTTTCCTCTCCAACCTAATTCAAGGCCCTAACCCTAAACTAGTTGGTTGACCCTACAAACATAAAAAGTCTAATGAATTTTAGATTTAGCGTAAATTTTTATGGCTTTTCTTAAGTCAAAGGTTATGAAAGTGAAACTAGTGATGTTTGAAAGACGAAATAAAAAATAAATAGAAAGCTAGAAACAAAATACCTTCACTTAACTCAAATCTTAAACAACTTTTAAAACTTAAAAATTTTCTAAGATCTTTAAACAGAAAACTCAAAGTAAGATTTCACTTGACTACAAGCTACTTATGATCTAATTAAACCATCAATAACTTATGAAAGAAAATACTTTTCCCTCGTTACTAATGAAAAACAACACTTTTTAACCAAACAAAGAAATAAAATAATTTTTTTTTATTTGAATGCTCACAAAGAAAAAAAGGAGGAATATCAACAAGCCAAAACCAAGAAAACTTCTAGCCTAAGAACAGATCACAAAGAGTCACTTTAAAAATCACACACAAGCAAATTAAAATTGGACTCTCACACTTGTCTAAAAACCCTATAAAATAAAATTTTAAGGAAAACTTCTAAATGAAAAAGAAAGTTATTGTTGTGACCAAACCTAAGTAACTGACCGCTATGATAGAGACCCAAAAACCTGAGAGGTATAACTCTTGTCAAAGGAAAGGATGACTGCCTCACCTTCAACAAAATTTTTTTCCACAAGCACACTGCTGACAATTCAACAAAAAACGTGTGCACGCGAGATGTGTAAAGTCAGAGCGCATGTACAGGTGTGATGACCTTATATAGGCCATGTGTATCTATGAAACTCTGAGACAAATGAAAGGAAAAGCAATCTAGCCCAAGCAGAGACCAATGATACTAAGAACCAGGATCTCTTGAAGACTCAGACACTTACGTTAACAAAAAAAAGAAAACAATTCAAGGAAAACTTTATAGAACAAACCAATCTGAGGTGAAACCTAAGCTATAGACTGCAAATGACAAAGACTAGAAAGAGTTCCAGAAAACCCCTGAGAATGCCTAATTCTAACAGGGAAGAAGATGACTACCTCTTTTAAAATAAATTTTATGGAATCATACACGCGACTGACACTTCCTCAGTTAGCGTGTACACGGGGACTATGAGAATGTAGGGCACGGGTACACACGTGCAGACCCTATACAGGCCACATGTACCTCTGTGGGTCTCAGGAAAAAAATACATTCAAACAAAGAAATAGAGATAACTGGTATGGCAGACCAACATCTCTGTTTGCTCAGACTTTTGAAAAAACTTTAAAAACAGGAAATCAGACCAGTTCTTAAAAATACCCAAAAAATATTCCCAGAAACCCTAGATATTCCCCAGTATGGTCGCCAATTCTATTGTGAGTGGTAAATCCCTCTATAAAATAGCACTTAGGGTTTTATCATGCATGTAGAAATGAACTAAAGACTCCTACTTTCTACCGTCATCCCGGACCTAATCCCCATTATTCTTAAGTAAATATGTAGTTAAGAAGATCAAGTGAGCATACCTTATTTCAGGTGTTTGATGTTGATCCTTCTTTACGCTTGATTTCTCCTTGACTTTAGATATCCTCCCAAGGATGACCTACATTCATAGAAGACAAACAAAGAACTCCACATGCATTTGAACTACAGATTAATGGGTTAGAGATTCAATCAACATGTATGCAATAAACCATGAAAACCTCATATGGTGGGACAGGAAAAGTACTTCTTTATTATTAACTTCAACAAATCAACTTACAATGATGAAGTTGACAACTACTCCATGAACCTGGTCCTGGGCTCCTCTTCAACTGTCCTCCAACGTCTTTGCTCTATATTTCTCTTTTCACAAGGATGGCTAAAGGTTGGGACAAAAGGAATGTGCAATCAGGTATAGTTTCTTTACTATGATTCTCCTCTTCCAAATGGGATCCCTAACCCTTCTTATATAGGCTAGAAGAAGCTAGGTATTTGGTTGAACCCTTGGCCATGCATGGCTGAAAGGTTTAGTTAACTCACCCAAAGTTGTGTGTTCCGTCAGCAACTTTCCTTTTTTCGTGCTTTTGTAGGTACACGCGG
>JASDQU010192037.1:0-20038 GCA_032191745.1 Picea mariana
AAATTGCCCCGAAAATGTGAAGTTTCGTCTTTCTCCAGTTTAGCTGTCATTTGAATACGAGTCGGTATTTTAGTAAACTTATCAATCCCATGCTCGGTCAAATGATTTCACCTTTCGGTCATCAGTAATATCGACTATATTTTTAGTTTTCAGAACTGTGTTCTCCAAACACCTGGTTATCTACAGCTTCATACACAGTCAATATTCAGTCATGACAAAGGGCATTCCTGCATTAAGGTCAGAAGTGGATGGTTTGTGGTATTTCGAGGAGCATCCAGAGGTTGCAGAATGTTTTAAACAGGTAGGAGTTTTCTCTTATTGTGAGAAATTGACAGTTTTCCACCAACAAATTGCTGAGGCATTTGCCCTCTCATACGATGGCAGGATTGCCAAAATTGGCAGAGAAGAGTTCATAATAGATGAGGCATCGATTGCCGAATATACAGGGTTGCCTAGGACAGGGGCTTGCTGGTTCAAAACATCTTCACCTTCAAACGTTGAGTTCAGGTCCTATCTTTTGCCAGTCCACAAAACTTTGACATGGAAGAAAGACATCCCCATGTCTTATCTGGAGCTAAAATGGCAGACATTGCTGAAGGCAATTTTGGTATACATAACCTGTGAAGGATGTTATAACAGGGTGATGTACTACCATTTCAAACTGTTAAACCACTTCACAGGCAGGGAACACTTAAATATACCTTTTTTCTTTCATAGAACCCTTATCAAGATGGCAAAGCAGGTAAAGGCTCAGCCCACAAAAGTTACAAGCAGGATATCCCACCAGCGATTGATTACCCTCCTCATCAAGCAAGCTCTTCAAAAGAAGCAAATAGAGTGGAGTTTCTTCTTGTTCTGGAACGAGTTCCAGACAGAAAAACCTCCAGAGATAAAAGACAAGAAGTCCAGAAGAAGGAATGATCCTACTAGTCACAAGAGGAGAAAAGGGATTTTAATGCCCAGGGGTTCTATCACAGCCCCACCCAGCAAGCAGGGAGGAACCAAGAGGAAGTTAAAGTCTGAAGACAGAAACTTCACCACAGGGAAAAACCCCCTCAACCTGCCTTACAGTGACTCTGACTCAGAGCAGGAGATGTCGAAATCACAGGATACCTCGCAGACCAAACATGATGCAAAACTGAAGATAAATGCACCTCCATCTAAGCCTACAGAAACACACAGTCAACCGAAAGAAGAAGCTTCATCTAGCAAGCCTCAGAAAGGAAAGACCAGGAAAATCAATAAGTTTCTGCGAGAAATTTATGAGATGGAAGTACTTGACAGGGTAATTAAAAAGGCAAATGAAGATCTAACGGAGAAGGTTGCTGAACTATTCAAAGAGAATGAAACCCTTAAAGAAAAGCATGATTCAATCAAAGGTAGAAACAAAGAGTTAATTAGGGAAAACATGAAATTGTACAAACATCTAAGGATCCTAAGGCTCAAGCTAAAGAAGTTTGAATCATCTGAAGAGAAACAAACAGGGTTAGACACCTTGGCCAATCTGGCCACAACCATAATAGATGTGACAGATTCTCCTGCACAGTCATCAAAGGTTCGAAGGTCTGCTCGATTCAAGACTATAACACCTCAGAAAGTATGAGTGTTAAAAGAAGTTTCATAACAGCCATTTTTGCAATTTTGAAAGGTCTTCAAAGTGCAACATTCAGTGGTTTAGGCGAGCCATACTGTGCTCATTAACCACCGAAACAGGCGCTTTCGGTGGATAACTCACCCAGGAACTGTTCCAGTCAACCACCGAAAGTCTGTCTATCCAGAATTCGAATGAGTTTTTGCACAGGTCAGTGATTTTTGACATGAAAAGGTTTGGGACCTTTTCCAATGCACACCTAATGAATTATCAGACTCAATTCGGCTGTCATTTTTGATATATGATGAAGAAAAGAATTATTTCAAAGGCATATGGGCAATTTCAGTTGAACTGGGAAGCAGAGTATTTCGCCACATCAGCCAACTCGACTTGGTCTCCATGGGAGAATGACATTTTAGCCTTGGAAGGCTGTCTACACATCATCAACAGTCAATAGAGGAAAATCAGGGATTTACCTCTTTTTGAGGAAACATTCCATATATTTTGCAAACAGATTTTACTTGCTATTTTGGGTTGATTTGATCCATGTTTTTAGGATCAAAAAACTGTTTTGTAAATGCTATAAGTATTAGAATAGATGAAGAACCAAGGGTTCAATTTTGAGTGCTATGATGCTGCCACTATAATCTAAAGACCTATTCTTATTTTATAAAAGATTGCAAGATTCTTTCAGTTCTGTGTCAGATTTTCTCTTCTGTTCTTTTATAGCTTATGAGTGGAAGTCCTTTGTTGAAGCTCATTCAATTTGTAGTGACTGTCATCTCACTGATTAATTGTCTTAGTTGATTATCATAAGTTATTTCTTGGTTGTTAGACCCATTGTGTTTGTTGGTATGAAACATAATCTGGTTCAATAGCTATTTTCTTTCCCCCATTTAATCAAACTTTATCTGACCACGGTGCTAGAAAGCCTTGTGAGATTTTGTATCTCTAGACAGTCTTGAAAACACAGTTAAGTACTTAGATATTCATTTTTTCCCAAAAACCATAGCAAATATTGAGAAAACAGTTCCCAAAAAAGAGTTAGTTACCAGGCATCTCCGACTTACAACCTAGGAGAGTTTCCTGGAGTGATAACACCACCTTGGGTATTCCAATGGCTGACTCACAAAAAAAATCTAAAACTTACAACTACTACAATGAGCCTATGCTCGATTACACAGCTATATTTTTGTATTTTAGTGCTTTAAAAAAAATTAAAACATACCATTTGGATTCTTTAACTATTGCAACATAGAATCATAACTACAATAAAAAACTTATACACACAATGGAACACAATATTTACCCCGAGAAACTCAATGTGATAAAATGTAGCAAGAAATGAAGGATTGTGCCTTTAGTATTTTATATAATGAAGATTATAGGACATATTATGAAGTGATCTAAGCTTATTGCAAAGCTATGAGAAACTATGGTCTACGACAATCCTTTTACATATTGCTTCTCTATGTGTTTTCTCTATTAGGATCTCCTCCACATTCACTACTCATATGATGGAACAACAAAACCAATCAAATTTTGATTCTTTTCCTTCCCTTAAAGCTTTTAATAGCTAGAAATAGGGTTAGGTACATGGTTTCAAAATCCTCTTGAAATATTGATGATGCTTATGTAATTCTTTCATGGATTTCCACACATTACTAGCTCCATATGTGTGAATTATGGTTAGCTTACATGGATTCATGGTGTAGGATCATAGTTCCCAAAGTTAACATTGTTGATTAGGCCTTGAGGGGTCTAGAAATTTACCAAAGGGAATGGGTTCCCCTAGTGAAATTATTGTATTTTACTAAGTCTATAAATAGGTTCTAAAAGGTTTTAGATTAGATGAGTTTGGTTGGCAAAAATGCCATGTGTCATGTAATGTAAGTGAATTTTACTTTAGTAGATTTCTAGGATTAGAATGGGATATTAGAAATTTGTGTTTTCTTTTCCAAGTAATTAGTTGAGGATATTTATGATATGAAGTGATCGTGAATTTATCTTCCTTATATATATAGACTTCATGCATAAGAGGGAGAGATGGTGGGGGCCAAAGAAGTGCCAAATCCGTGTAATTAGGCCAATAGAGAGGTGGGAGGATTTACGAGTTTATAGAAATCATGTACATAGTCTTTTAATGAAACTGTGTATTTCTGAATTGTGTGTGAATGCCTCTCTATATTATTTGTTATTCTTTGTGGGTGAGCGTCTTGAGTATGTGAATGAAATTGAGTATGATCATTAAAGGCGATTGTGTGTGAACAATTGACCCTAACTAATTATGGGTTCGATGACTAATCTAGAAGATTGAAATCGCAGTACAAATGGAGGAATCTGCAAGGTCGAATGTAAGTTGAATGTGTCTCATTTTGTAAGATTGAATGAAAGTTGAATGCGTCTGGTCTATAATTAGTGTTGAGGAGAACATTCATCAAGAGGTGGTGATTTCAGAGGAAGAAGATCTGATTGTTGATCATCGTAAGAGATCAACGACTGAAGAAAAAAAGGGTCAATTGGATCGGACTCACAATTACGTGGGATAGTTGAAGAGTATTTACGGTGATCAGTTAAACTAGACTAGATTCTCGATTACGTGGGATAGTTGAAGGGTATTCACAGTGAACCAATGGCTAGTTAAATCAGACCGTAGGGAAGCTCTCTGGTGATGGATCTTTCTAGTGGAATTTAAGCACTCAAAACAACAACGCGTGATTATGCAGAATTATCGTGACCTGGGGTTGACACAGTCCGATGGATTTAGCATGTGGTTCATGGGTTTGTAAACCCATGGATTTTGTTTCTGATAAGTATAGAAGATAAGTGATACAGGATCAAGAGTGTCAATCAGGACACTACACAAAGTATATTCAAAGTGGACTTGAAGGTCTCCTATCACTTCCACTTGCCCTTGTAGGAAATAATTGAACTATTACCTTGCTCAAGGCATACATTTCACATATGATTTTGACAAAAATGAACCATTGTTGAAAATCTATCGAACTTAGAATGTAATGAGGACTTTCATAATGCACGTCCTCGAGGGTTGACACCACAAAATTCCACTTCTTTTCACCTAAACATGTAGATTTTTAGTTTTGATCAATTAATGTAATTTTTAAGATTTGACACAAATAAGCCCTTCTAGTTCCTAAATTCAATATTCTCAATTTCATATTATCAATAAAGTCATATTGTAACTATGTAGATCCATTTTGGATCATCCCTCCCCATTTTGGGAGGATTTTGGTTTCCAAAAGCTTAAGTTTTAAAGGAGACATGGAAACAATTCCTCAACATTCTCCTTGGATTATTATTTGGCCTTGGTTGGTCGATGTCCATTCAAACCTACATGCAAAATTTCATGTTGACCCCTTTTGGTCATTTTGGTCTTCTTTTGCAGAATGATGTTTTTTGGTAATTTTGTGTGTGCATCTGATGCCAAATCTTCTATGGAAGGTAAAACTTGTCCCTCTTCATCCTCCTCGAGCATGGATGGTTCATAGAGTTTCAGGTTGTATATGAAGGTAAGACTTGTCCCTCTTCATCCTCCTCGAGCATGGATGGTTCATAGAGTTTCGGGTTGTATATGTTTACTACTGAGTAAATGTGTCTATAATGTAAAATACAGAGTTTATAAGAATTGTTCCCTACCTTCTTCAATACATCAAAATGCCCATATCTTAGGGCCTTGATTTTCTTTCTTGGTGTTGCAACCTTTACTTATTAAGGTGCAACTTAAATTTGTCTCCTACTTGGAAGATATTTTGATTTGAAATGGATCACTATATAATTTCTCATTTTGTTTTGGTAATTTATGAGTAGGAAATTCGAGCCAGGGAGTTGTAGGGCTCATTTTAGGGGAATATCCTATTTTGGTTATTTGGGGTCTCGAAACTTCCAAAACTTGTTTTGGGCATTAAGTGGTTGTTTTGAGGAGAACAAATTTTCTAACAAAGTTTCAGTGCTCGAACTTGTTCTTCTCCTTGAGATATTTCCATGGTCCAAATATCACCTCAATCAAAATTCGTATGAGGAAGTTATGCCTCCCACAAATTCACCTATGATTTGACCACCACAAAACCAAGTGAATTCCACATCGATTCCCATTATTCACACATATGGAGCTAGTCACATGTGGAATTTCAAGAATATTCTAGAGGGTTCAAAACCCTAACCCTAATCGAGAGTTAAGGCATGGAAAATCCTAACCCTAGATTGCTACAGACACGTTAAACACTAAGTTGAAAACAAAGGAAGGGGTTTTGTTCCTATTGTATTTACTTATTGTCTCATATTGTCTCATAGATGAGAAAAGAAAAGGATTGGGATATCAAGAGAAAAATAAAGTAGAAGATCCTATAGCTGCTATTGAGGTCACAATATTTATTGCAACTACATAGTGAGTCCATATTTCCTTGTATTTTCATTTTATATATGAGAAGAAAAGAGCAAGGCATTTCCCTCACCTTCTCACTAGGTTTTCCCATATTGGGTTTCCCAAGGATTATTTTGTGTTCATTATGTGGATGGTGTGGTCATTTTAATGTTGTAGTGTCTTTTTTTTATTCTTAGTTCCTTTTAGTGTTTTGAGCACTATGCTTATAATATAACATTTTTATCGTAAGTAAACATTGCATAATAGAGGATAACCTCATAGTCTTTTGCAGTAATGTGTTAGATATATTATGATAAACTGTCTAGTGGAATAACCATGATAGTTTATAGATCATGTTTTTAACCCTGTATTGATCATGTCGAGCCTTGTACCTCCCTTGAGATTTATTCAACATCTCTTGAACCTGTAGGTACATCTCCCTTATCCCATATTTGGACTTATCTTCCTTCAATCCTAACCTATAGGGTCATTGCTTGATGCTAATGCCCTTGCTTTAGGATGTCCATATATAATATCTAATGGTGTTGGTGGAAAATATCCAAAGTAGAGTTTGAAAGGGGACTTACTAGTGAAAGTGTGGATGATCTTCATATAGGAATGTTTTATGTAAATCAAGTTTCTCATTCCAGGGCCTTCGATGCTTTTGATTATAGCCTCTTGAAAGATTAACCAAAGTCCTATTCACCACTTATTTTTTCCCACAATATGGGGGTGAAAGGATGTGGATATATTCAATTTTGAGACTCATTTGAAGGATAATCTTATCTTGTGCTTTTGATATCTTGTAATAAGGGGTTGCCCCTAAAGAGGATTTTTATTTTTTCTTTATTTCACTTTATTTAGGCATTGAATTATTGAATTGGGGATTTTTATGCTTATTTGTCTATTTGGTCCATAACATTTAGCATCAAAGTGGACAATCCCTGGTTTGGCTCCTTCAAACAAGCCATCTTGCCATTTTCACTCTAATTTTTTTTAGATCATTGAAATTGCATGGAAATTTCAAGGTTGATGAAGGAAGTGGTGAAGTACATTGGGTAAAAATTCAAAAATATGGTTGGACATATGTTCAAAGTTACAAACTATACAAGTTAGGGTTTTTCTCTAGTCCTAAGACTAGGTTTAAATAGTTGGTTTCTGTAAAACAACCATATTTAAAGATTTGTAATAGGGCTTTGCCCCTAAAGAGGATTTTTATTCATTCTTTATTTCACTTTATTTAGGCATGGAATTATTGAATTGGGGATTTTTACGCTTATTTGTCTATTTGGTCCATAACATTCGATATCAGAGTGGACGATCCCTGGTTTGGATCCTTCAAACAAACCATCTTACCATTTTCACTCTCTATCATTGGAATTTCATGGTTTCAAGGTTGACGAAGAAAGTGGTGAAGTACATTGGGTAACAATTTAAAAATATGGTTTGACATATTTTCAAAGTTACAAACTACACAAGTTAGGATTTTTGTCTAGTCCTCAAACTAGGATTAAATGGTTGGTTTCCGCAAAACAACCATATTTAAAGATTGCAAGGTCCAAATTGAGTGCCACTTGTGTGATTGGATAAAAAATCAACCTAGGGGTTTCTTGTCACAATTTCATACTTGTTATGGAAATATTGGCAAAGATGCAGTCCATACAAGTTTTTTCACCTAAAAGACACGAAAAACAATAGGTTTTGGTAGCTTGGACCCAACTTCCCCTAAAAGACTTGAAACTGAATGGGACTTGTGGGAGTCCTAAGTAGACATATCTAGATATTATATTATGAAATTTTAGACTCATAAGTGTAGCAAAATTAGATTACATTAAGGACAACATTGACTAGTAGAGAATACCCTAAATCACAACTCGACAAGGGTTCCAAGGATACCCCAATTTTAGAATTTTTTCTCTATCTTGCAGTAATTGTATTTTTTAGGCTAGAGACATGTACCAATGTCTATAAACACAAATATATATCATTCAATGGGTAAATTTGTGGATGGGAATCATACATGTAGATAATATAGGTGGGGTCATCATAGGATGCTTGTGTACACCTCTATTGGTACCTGGGAAGTAGTATCATATTTGATAGAATCTGTTTACAAGTTTGATCTTTGATGTACCTTGGGGTATATTGGAATCCCCATAGGAATACCTCATATAATACTTATATTGCCTTTTGGCCCTCTATAAATATAGTACACCAAGCACAACACTTGGGGAGGTCTCTTGGGAATTAGGTATTATAGCTAATGATATGGTCCATCCTCCTTAGTCAGTGCCATGAAAGGTTGATTGAGTGCTATTGTTGGGAACCCAACAATATATCAAGGAGCTATAGAGATTGATACTTACTTTCCCATAAGACCCTACAAACCCAGGGCCATCATGTCTAGACGTAGTTGGTCAAATGTGACCCTTGCAAAGGATTCCAAAGCCTCATCCTTGACACAAAGAGAATAAAGATGTGGAATTTAAGGTTTCCAAACTGGAAGAGAAAATAGAAAGAATGGAAACTATAATGGAAAAGAGTTGACATTCTAAATATGGTAAGTAAAATAGAAATCCAAAACTTTAAAGATGATTTCAAGTCAAAGATGGCAAGCAAAGATGATCTCAAAGACATGAAGAATGGCCTTATGAAGCATGCAACAAACCTCTTTATCCTAAATTCTCCTCCTCAGGAAGTAGATAAGGAGAACAAGAGGATCAAGTCCCAAGCACATACGAAGAACCTTTTAACACATCTAGAGAACAAGAGGATTGAATCCCAGGCACCTAATCATTCATCACTTCAAGATCCACACTATTATGATTTCCAATGAGGACCAAGGAACTACTTCACTCCCAAGATCGATATGAGGAAGTTTGATGGTAATGATTTAATGACATTGATATTGCATATGGAGCAATTCTTTGATCTTTTGTATCATCCCCACTATAATCCCTAGTTTAATTAATTTTTAATGTATATATAATATGTGGCTATGGCCAAGCGATGTAAAATGTGAATTGTATTTCTATGTTTAATAATAAAATGTGATGCCAATTGCTAAGGGGACAGGGACAAAGATGGGGGATGAATTGATCCACAATAGAGGGGAGGGTCTAAGAGAATGGCCAAGAGGAGTCCAAGGGGGATTTGCCCATGTACATTAATTCGAATCATTTTCCTAAATTTGATATTGGTATATGAACCTTCTAATTTATGATTGAGTGTTCCCAAATCCAATCATTGAATACATGTAAGAGGGTGGGTGTGAGTGGTCACATCCCATAGTTATTGGGCACATGGGGGGGATGAGTACAATTAGCTTGGGGAAGTGTGATTCAAGAAAGTAAGCCAAAGAGAGGAAATTCGTATGGGTAACAAAAATAGTTTTACACATTTAGTTTTTGGGCATGAATAACAAGTAGAGAGGAAGAAAGAGAGCTTGGAGTTGGAACGACCATGGAGGGAAAATTATAGAGCACGTTGGAGCATTTTGGAGTTGAAGACTAAAGATCTAGGTTGTTAGGATAGATGAGTGAATTCCTGTGTGAGTTGCACTGTAACAACAAGTGTTTGTTGTTGTTGCTGGTAGTTTTCTTGAAAATGAACTCCCTTGAGTTTCCCAACTGAGATATTCTTTGTTACTTGTGCCAAATAGACCCTGATAAATGAATGGGGCGCTAAAGGTAATGAGATCAGTGAAGGGGTACATTCCTTGAGTTGGGCAGGTCGAAAGGAAGAGAGATGGTGGAAAATAAATATAACTGTAGGAGAATACTAGTGGCTTGTGAGTTTTCTAAATTGTGAGAAGACAATGAGATACCACCCTCTTTTGTGGATCGCTAGCCCCAACTCGGGGGTGACTTGCTGTTGAGATTTGGAAAAACAAGTCTATGTTTGGGTGGAATGTCCATACCAAGCAACTTGTTGCACAACTGAATTTAAAAGATAATTTTTTTATCTTGTTGTTGTGTTGATTTATGAGTTAAATTGATGTGCATGAACTCTGTATATCAGATTGATTTATATGTTGTTGTAATTTAGTTTACTAGCTACATCTCATGCCTATTTTAGCATGTTGTAGGTGAAGGTAAATAATGGTAACAAATTGTTGTTAAATATGGTTGTAATATGTAGCTGAAAGCTACAGGAAATTAATTAGATAACATGCTTTTTAATTTGTATGAGTGTTTCTACACTGTAATGTTCCTCAATATGGGTTGGGGGACATTACATTATGGTATTAGAGCTCTGGTTCAAACAATGGGATTGTATGGACCAAGAACCAGTGAAAATTGGACAAATTCACTGTTGTAGATTTTAGTCTGTGCGAATTTGGGAAAATTGGTGAAAAATCAAAGAGAAATCCCCAAATTCGTGAGCAAGGTTTGAGTTTAAAGGACTCATAATTTCTTAAGAGGTTTAATGGCATCAATTTGCAAAGTTGCAGAGCGGAATTTGCCTTGGAAGGTCAAAATTCAAGTTTTAATGGTTGTTGTAGTGTTTTATAGAGCTGAGTGAATCGATGACCGAGATCGTGTTTGATTGCGAGATCAACGATCAAGACTCACTTAAACAAATTTAAAAATTCATAAGGTTTCTATAGTTTGAGATCTTGAGTAAATCAACGATCGAGATTCATTTTAGTGGTTGGAAAATGGATCAGATCGATGGTCTGTATTCATTTTGTTCGTTGGGAGGTTGGAGCAGAATCGACGACCAAGAGAATCTTGAGTGAGAGATCGACAACCAAGATTCACCTCAGTTTTTGTCGAAATTTCTAAGTGTTGAAGTTCGCTAAGAGAAATTGTTGACGACCAATGGTCGGGTTGACCAAATTGGAAAAAAGTGTGGTTCAGCCAAAATAAATATCCAACGATCGATGGCCGATGGTCAGGCATTGATAGAGTTAGAAGAAGTTGGTAGATCAATGACCGAGATAATTTTTTTCAATGAGAGATCAACGGTCCAAATTCATTGAGAGTTTAGTCGAAAATTTTTCTAGGTGTTGGAATTGGCCAAAGGAAATCATTGACGGTCAAGGATTAGGTCGGTTAGATTTAGCGAAGTGTTTTCAGTTGCCAATGGAAATCGCTAATGGTTGATGGGATGATGGTCAGGCATCGACCGATTTGACGAAGTGTTGAATTTTGACCAAGAGAAGTTCGAATCGGTAGTTTGGAAAAAATGTTGTGTGTGTCCAAAGGAAAGTGTCGATCACCAACAGAGCTTGGATCAATGAATCAGATTTCACCCGATTTGAGATCAACATCTCAGATTTAAATAGTTGTTATAACAATAAAACAATCAATTTCATATGAAATTTTTTAATTTTTTCAATTTTTTAAAGGTCATTAACACGCAGGGCGATTTTGATGCCCTAAATGATTTTTTTAGCCAATCAAAACCCATGAGAATAGAGTGTAAAAAAACTCGGAGAGAGTTATTCAATGAGTTATCTCAGGCGTAAAATAAAGCTTGTATGAGAAATTTACAACCAAAATAGTAAGGGTAAATTTTTGGCACAAATTTACTCCTAGAGGGCATAACTCCTTGTTCAAAAGTTTGTTTGGGGCACATGAGCAGTCTATGGAAAGATTATGAACCATAGGAGACAACTATGGAGCGATATTTTGAATCCGAGTATGTAAAAATGTGCAGGAAGAAAAAGAAGTCACATGTAGCATACATGGATAAATTGGGTAAAACAACCTAAAATTCTTTAGACCATAACTTCCAGATCGAAGCCCATATTTGAGAAAACAAATAGTTGTTGGAAAGGAATTGAGGAGTAGAAGACATCCGTCAATGCAAAATTTTGAATTGAGTATTAAAATTTCCTAGAAAATGATAAAATATGTTTTTGTAGTAGTAAATGAGTGGAAAATTACAACTTGTAAATGATGTAACTTTTCACTCAGAACTCATATTGATGAATGAGTATAACCATTGGAAATTTGTTTCAAAAAAGAATGCATCTAAGGAATTAGATTTTGATTTGGTGCATTGTTCTTCATAAATTGGGATAAAAAATGATATGTATTCTAATTGATGAAATGTTTTATGTTATGGATGTTCTAACAATAATTATTACATGCACATTTCTTGCAGAATTAGAGGTACAAGGAAGAAAATTTGGTTCTTATATGAGGACTAGAGTTATGGAAGATGCTTAGGGATCTTATAGCCATGAGGAAGAGATCAATGGTCTTCATGTTAGCATGAGGAATTCTAAGACATAGTCAAATAGAAGAAGAGGCAGACAAGAGCTTGTAACTATGAGAAGCCTACATAGGGAAGTGTAGTGTTGTAGAGAAGATTATGAAAGGATTATGAATGATCGAAAAGAGATACTTCAAAGCTTAAATATGTTGCATAAGCAAGTCAACAAAGAATTTGGCACCAAGAAAGAAACTAGTGCTAGACATGTGTCAGCATCCAGATTCCAAAACAAGAGGGATGATCATGGAAATGATAAGAAATCAATAAGTATGAGAAGGTGCCATCATTTTCCAAGGCAATCCACTAGAATAACTTATGCAATTTAAAAACCAAGGAGAAACCGAAGTGTGTCTCATGTTCGGAGGTAGAGGAGAAGGCCCGAGGCAATAATATTGCAAGGTGAACTCAGGAAAATCAAGCCAACAAATTTCAATGGTGATGTAATGTACCCAAACCCCAACTGGGTCACGTCACTACTAAAATGACCCATTAAAAATTTATGTTACTAGATCTAAATGTAAAAATAATACTCAACATGACATTTATTCACATGTAATAGTCTGTGCTTCCTAAAAACATAAATATAATTGATTAACTATGCATAGATCAAATAAATAATATACGACAACATTCAAACACATAAACAAGGATTTAAATGCATCACTCTGCTCACAACAAGCAATAATAACCAAATATAACTCAAAGTAAATTGCACAACAGTTGTATCAACAATTAACATGAATAAACACAACACATAAGAACACTTATCTTAATGAAATGTGCAACCCACTATAGAGGAAGGACGATCCTCCCAACTGTAGCATTGTTTCTCCAGTTATCAATAGAAAGAAACCCTTGATCTAGGGCTATGAACTCACAAGAGATGGTTGTCCCTAAGGATGGATAATGGCCCCCTCTCAACAATCAAACTTACAACTAATTCCAGTCGACCAACACTCTTCCCCTCAACCTGCAAAATCCAAGGGATGGAATCCCCCTTCGCTGCTCATAGTCCCTCATGCCTTTCCAATCCCCTCTAGGGCTTCCAACATAGGTTAGACATGAACTAATCTTGTTGGGACTTCAAGAATTTCACAGCTGCAACACAAATTCGCCCAACAACCAAACCACATGATTCTTGGACGATTTTTGAACAACTCGTCGCTCCCAGGCACACAAACTCTTTCTCCATGAAATTACACCTCCAAACAACAACCAAACATGTCCAAAAAATTTTCCTACAAGCTCTCACACTCAGAACTCCATTGTTGGCCAGAAAAATCCATGTAAAAACAACTCTCTATGCAATAATGTGAATGCATAATTCTCATCTCCTACCCATACAAATTTCCTCTCTTTCTCTTGCATGTTTGACTTACACTCTTCCCCAAGATGATTGTATTCAGCCCCCATGCTCTCAATAACTATGAGAAGTGACTCTCACACCAACCTTCTTACATGAATTCAATGATTTGTCTCTAGAACACTCAACAACTAATGGAAGGTTCATGGCAAGGATAATTTAGAGAAAAATAGAAAATGGATTTTGGTTTAATAGCTATGGGTAACTCCCCCCACCCCTTGGACCCCTACCCTCTCTTGTGGATACTTAGCCCCCAATATTCATCCGTGTCTGTCTGTATTTGGCCATACATTTCATTCTTTATATTTCAATTTGCATCGTTTACATATTATCTCTCAGCCATACATCACATTTACATTATACATTGCTAGTTTGGGGTTTGAAAACAGAGATGTTACATTCCCCTCCCCCTACAAACTGCATTGTCCTTGGTGTGTATAACCATACAGTTTACTTATTGACATATATAAAACATTACATCAAAATACTTGATAATTTTGGAACTTGATGACTCATGCAATAGTTTCAACTATAAACTCCCTTTTCCCTTCAACCCACAGATTGGGTGGACATGAAATCTTAGAGTTATGGCTCGAGGAACTCCAGCTTCCAAAATAGAGTATTCATTTTCTTTTGTACAATTGTACTTTCAATTTTCTTCAAAATTTACAAAACATTTCGGGTATGCCTCCCGCATGACTTCCTCATACTCCCATGTAGCATATTCAGGACCATAACAGGTCCATTGAACCTTTACCAATCCTATGGATTTGTTCTTGAGTACTTTGATTTTTTGGTCCATGATGTGCATTGGTTCCACCCGGAAATCCCCTTCGTGTTCCACCTAGATCACATTCCAATCAATCACATGATTAAGATTAGGTACATACTTGTTTTTTAACAAATATACATCTAAGATGTTATGAATTCTCATGGATGCAGGTAATTATAGAAATGTATGCAACCGGTCCTATCTTTTCTAAGACCTTAAAAGACCCACAATATCTCGCTTCCTATTTTGGGCAACTTCCCAATTTTAGCGAGATTATCTTGGATTTAACTTTTAAAAATACATGTTCTACCACTTTGAATTCTCCATTTGTTCTCCTTCTATCAAGATATCTCTTTTGTCGGTCTTCTGCAACTTTTAAATTTTGCCTAATGTTTACCATATGTTCTTCTATTTCCTTTAACAACTCTGGCCCAATCACAACTCTGTCTGCTGGGTTATTCCAACTTACTGGTGTGTTTCATTTTCTGCCATACAATGCTTCTAAGGGGCTCATATTTAATGATTCTTGATACTCATTGTTCTATGAAAAAACAACTAAATGGATATAGTCCTCCCACTCAGAAGGCTTGTCCATTACATACATTCTCAACATATCTTAAATTATTTGATTAATTCTCTCTATCGTCCCATCTGACTTTGGGTGATAGCTATGTTGAAATTTAAATTTGTCCCAAATCCCTTAAACAACCCCTTCCAAAAATTGGAAGTGAACTTGAGTTCTCGATTCGACACTATTTCCTTAGGCAAACCATGCAGCCTAGCAATTTCTCTCATGTAAATTTTTGCAATATTGACTACCTTATGAGTTACTTTTACCGAAATGAAATGTTCAACCTTTGTGAGTTTGTCCACCACTACCATGATGGAATCATGTTGCCTTGTTGTTCTAGGCAATTTGGTAATTAAATATTTAGTAACAACTTCCCAATTCCATCAAGGAATGAGAAATGGCTACAACAATCCTGTTGGATGTCGATGTTCAACCTTTATCTTCTGACATTCCATGCATCTAGCGAAATAATCAATGACATCTTTCTTTATATCAAGCCAAAAGTATTTTTCTCTTACAACCGTAGTACTTTTTTGATATCCTGGAAGTCCATCATATGGCACACTATGCATCTCCTTTAAGACTAAATTTCTCAATTCCTGAGAATTATGAATGTAAACTCTATTCTGAAATAAGAGGATTCCACCCTTTTCCAGCTTGTAATCCTTATATTTCTGTTGTATATCATTCCGTTGTAAGGTTTATTTAACTTGCACATAATGTTGATCTACAATGACAACCTCTATAATTCTATATTTTAAATCTTCCATGTACATACTAATGGTTTTAGCATGCATTTTATGCACCCTTCTGCTGAGTGTTTCAACCACCTTGTTCTCTTTTCCTTTTATGTGCTTGATATCAAAGTTATATTCATTAAGGAATTCCAACCTTCTAGTTTGTTTGGCATTTAGTGTTGGTTTTTCAAACAAGTACTTCAGACCACTATGATCTGTCTTTAATTCAATTTTTTTTCCCACGAGGTAATGCCTCCACATCCTTAAGGAATGTACTACAGCTGCTAACTCTAAATCATGTGTGGTATAATTTATTTCATGTTATTTCAATTTTTTGGACTCATAACAAATTACATGTCCATTTTTCATAAGGACTCAATCGAGCCCTTCCTTGCATTCATTTGTGCACACAACAAAATCCTCATTTGGATCTTCAACTTTCAAAATAGATGAACTGGTTAACAAATCCTTTAAGCATTGGAAATTTTCTTCACATTTAGCACTCCATTCAAACTTTAATCATTTTTTTTTGCAAAATGTTATTGGGTGTGCAATTTTGGAGAATCCCGCAATCAATATCCTGTAGTAGCCATCTAGATCCATAAATGATTTAACCTCTGAGATGTTTGTTGGAACTGGCCAACTCTTGATTACTTCAATCATTTATGGATCCACTGCTATGCCCTCTTTTGAAACAATGTGACCCAAATAATGGATCTGCTTTTGATAGAAAGTGCATTTACTTAATTTGGCATACAACTGGTACTCTCTCAAGACTTGGAGTACCATCCTCAAATGCTTCTCATGCTCCTCTTCTGTCTTGGAATAGATGAGAATATCGTCTAAGAATACAATTACAAACTTGTCCTTGAAATCTATCAACACCCCATTCATTAGACACATAAATATAGTTGGTGCATTTGTCAACCCAAAAGGCACCACTACAAACTCATAGTGTCCATACCTTGTCCTAAAGGTCATTTTGGTATTATCCTTTTATTTTATTCTCACTTGATGATATCTCGACCTCAAGTCAATCTTGGAGAACATATTTTCTCCTTTCAGTTGATCAAAAATATCATCAATCCTTGGCAAATGATACTTATTATTTACTGTAACCTTGTTCAACTGTCTGAATTCAATACATAACCTCAACGTTCCATCTTTCTATTAGAATATGATGGATGTGCTCATTTAACCATAGACAATATCACTAATGTCACTCAACCATAGGCGGAAGCCACCCTCGAGCACCTTAACCTTGACAGAGAATCATTTTAGAAGCAAACCCTAGGCTAGATAGCCAAAAAAAGGGTGGCACACCTTTCTCCAAGGATAACGCACCAAGAAAGCACTGATTAGAGAGTCCAAACCATAACCAAGAGATAATCCAATCCAAAACCTAAATCTTCTATCTGCAACAGTTGCAATGACAACTCTCCTCCAAACTTGCGCACAAACTAGCCAACTTCAGTGCACACAAGTGCTGCTTCTGCAGTTCTGATAATGCCTACCAGAATGAAGATTGACCTCCTCTATTTATACTAAATCTGGCAAACTGCCTGGGCGGACTTCTCATTCCGGGTGCCTATTTACTTAGTATACAATATTTTCTTTAGCCGAATTCTTCTCTTGGAGGCTAATAACCTAATACAAGTTATCCTCTTGAGTCGACTTGTCTTCTAGGGTTATTAGCCAACTAATTAGGGTTTCTTCTTGCTTCCCAGAATATTCTATTCTTGTCAGGTTTAAAAGTGGAGGTAAATACATCCTGCAACTACCATAATATCAACACTCCCTCCTAGATAGGGAGGTATTGAAGGTAATGGTCTTGAGCACAAACATACCATTCACTCGATAGCATCAATATAGTTGTATAGACTATCTCATGACTAGATCATGAGCACCATCATCACTATCAGTGTCATCAGCTGCATCATCTCTTGAAACCATACTCCATCTGAGTAATCATACATAATGTTGAATAAGTCACTCAATCCACATAGTGACACAAGAACCATTCTTCTAATCTGGACATATGTCCTGGAAGAATAAATGTCCTGAACCATTTTTTGTCTGGGAAATCTCTGTCCATTGATCATCCATATAGTTGATTAAACATTTTCCAACACTACTGATAGTCTTCAAGGCAATCAGAACAATGTCATTCAATAGAACACAACTGTGTCTATCCATAGTAGTACAAAACTACTATTTAGTGGTACACTACCACACCAAGTAGCACACATATACTTGATCAGTGACATAAAGTCACAATCAGTGGAACACATCCACCATGGTAGTATACATCTACTCTCTGGAGACATACAGTTTCCATAACAGTCATATCATTTGATATCAACCTGCACAGAAAACATTGTTATGAAATAAACTGAGTCCTCTGGGCCATTCTTCCACTCACATCTGTGAGATATGGAAGAGCATTTGCTCTCAGAAGGTAAAACATCAATGATGAGCTATCTGGACTATTCTTTTCAAGTAAGGAAGAATAAATATCCCAATTTATGAGCCTAGACCATTCCCTATCTGGGCCATTCCTTCGACACTAAACAAAGTGAAACCTAGAGAGAATGAATCTGTCCTAGGGAATCCCTGTCCCTGATTGTTGAACCTGTACCATTCACCTATCTGGGCCATTTCTCCAACACTTAACAAAGTGCATTCTGGAGAGAATGAATCTATCCTAGGGAATGACTGTCTGGACCATTTTCAAAGGAAATGACTGTCCTGCACCAACCTCCAAAACGGACAATTCTTCGAAACTGCTCACAACTGTGAGCTTCGAAAGAATGACTGTCCGGCGAGGCAAACTAGTCTTCTTGACCATTACTAAGAGTGACCGTCAAGAAGAGAGTCTGTCCTAGACCATTCCCTATGTTAACCACAAGGGGAATCATTGTCTATGGTACATTAGCAATCCATCAAACCATTTTCATTACAAAAATGACCGTTTGATCTGGACCATTTTCCGAACTGGAAAATGCTTGTCCGTCAGAAATCTCAAACCACTTTCCGAATTGGAAAGAAAATGCTCATTCTGGACCATTTTTCAAACTTGAAAAATGACTGTCCATAAATCAATAACACATCAATGCTCCCTCCCAACCTGGGAGTCATCTCTTCCTTTTTCAATAAGGAACTCATCTCCACGAGCTCCAGCTTGAGTACACAAACTTTTTCATCTTGGACAGAGGCTTCACCAAAATTTCTGCTTATCTACTCATCTGTGGAAATATATATTGGAGAGCCACTTTCTCTTTTCTGGACTTCATCATGGAGAGTGTAATTCTTGATTTCAATGTACTTCAGTCTTTCTGGAACACTGGTTTCTCTAAAGGCTTCATATAGCTCTGATCAATGTAGTATATCATTGTTGGATTAATCTTTGCTTCCTGCTAGCTCATAACATCGTGGCAAGGCTCAAACTGGAACATATCTATGAGAGTTTGTCATGGATTAACAATCCATCATCCTGGATTTCTGAGTAACCATTCTGATACAATATCTCTGTTATATAAATCTTTTCACTATGCTTCTGATGTGTATTGAAGGGTCTACACCAAGTTGTTTGAATCCATACAAGATATTCTTCCATCTACATACAAGGGTCTCTTTCTGGTATACCTCAAAGCCTTTTAGGTTTCTTTACATGTAAACTCCAACCTATGGATATTGCGGACGATATACTAGCTCATATAGAGGTATGTCTGGTTTACAAGCTATCATCATAGTCTTCTCCCTCCATCTGGGAGAACCTCTAGTTCTAGATCTTGCAATTCTTTCATTCATAAGTCTTCCATACATTGTTCTTCAGCACAATTTTCAGTTCCTCTACTTGATTTATTTTAGTGAGTTCATATCAGGTTGGTAGTCTTGTGATTCTTGATATACTGACTGGTTGTTCTGTCTTTTCTTTATCTCTTGGAATATTCATGTTCTTCCTCGTGTTTCTCTTTAGATATTGAGTTCATAGAGTTTTCTATAGATTCTATGCTCTGAAGATTCCAACTTCTTTATTTCATCATAGGATTATGGATGTGGATGGACAACCAGGGATTGCTTTAAGGCTTCTTTTTTGAATAAGACTTCTTCTGAAGTCACATTGAACACGTGTTTCTTTTCATGGTTTCTACCATGGACAGATACTTCATCATCTTCAATGGATCATATAATTTATGATTAGCTCCCTCCTAATCCTTTCTTCATGCATGGATGCATGTTATTCTTTTGATAATATAATCGACTCCCTCCATCTAGGAGAGTCCACACTGTTGGTTGTGGAGCCTGATTATCTTCCTGATTTAGAGGTCTTTTACTTTCAGCCATGTTTATACCCCATGAAGTATTTACACCCCAGAAGTATGTACACTCTTCCAC
>JASDQU010192038.1:6330-20037 GCA_032191745.1 Picea mariana
CTTATCTCTTGGCATTTCAGGGTGTATTGACCCAAGAAGGGGTTGTTCCTCGTTCTATTGGAAGAAGGGGTTGAAGACTAATAGGGATTGATGTTGGGTAAAAGATAAAACCTTGTATGAACCTTCCATATGCTTCGTCCAGGGATCACCCAAGAAAGCAGTGAAACGTTTATCTTTGACTAAAAGGGGACCCACAATATAATGAAGAGTGCTTAAAAGGTTAGTTGAAGGATAGGAGGTCTTGTCATGAATCGACCTATCACGTCCATGAATATCTAGTGGTATGACATTTCCATCATTTGGTCACCAAACCAGGGTAATGGCTCTCAATTGCATGGCTAAGAGAAAGAGGATCTCATCACGAGCCAACCTTCTCATTTCCACTAGGTGTTTGTGGGTGACATTGCCATTATCTGGTCACCACGCCAGTGCAGCGACCTTCAACCTCTTCTTAAAATTATGAAAGAATAAATTAATGCCAATTAATGGGATTGGAAAAAGTGCATTGCGGATGAAGGGACCACACACCCTCTACAAAGGCACCCATGAATGAGACACTATGACCCCTTGTATTTCATGAGCCCTATGCTCATTGAGTCTTGACCCCAACCACTTCATCCACTTTACAAGGCTTAAAGAGGGATCTCTTGGAAACTCTCCTTGACCTAGGGCAAGATCTACCTAATATGACACCTCGTCAACCCTACCATATTCAAGCTGGACAAGTCGCATAGTGTCTCTGAGCAATTAATTGTTTGATATAGTGATATTTGATGCACATGCTTAGGTGGCTCATTTATTGATTGGATTCACTTATCATGATGTTATGACTTGAGATCCTTGGAGGGCATGCTGATTTGCCTTTGCAGGACCTAGTTGGTGGACATTTTTGGGAGAAAAAGCCTAGCTTGGGCTTCCATGGGGCTACAAAACCACAGGTTGAATGCCAAGGGCCCACATGTCGGATGAAGAAGATCAAACTTGAAAGGCCTTGAAGATGACTTGGACGATGTATCCTAGCCCCAACATGCCAAATGTTTTTCCTAGAAGAGGCAAAACGTCTCCTTTTTTAGCATGACGTCGTCTAGGGGGCTAGGGTTTGGTGGTGATATAGCCACTCATTGACACATGGAAGTTTTGAGGAGGAGGAGGTCTTCACCATGAGGAGATTGCCTATATGCTTGACATGTGGCCTTTGGAGGCCTACCAATGCTTCTCCAACACCAACGACTTATTCCAAGTGGCAAAACATCCCCTAAAGGGGAGACATCCATGTAAACAATTGTTTTACTTGTGCAAAAGTGAATTTTAAATGAATTGTTTAATATTACTTTGTTAAATGGGGCAAGATTAGGGTTGTTGAACCCTAGTCTTGTGGTTTACCCCTTAATATACGGACAAGTCACCTTAGTGACATTTTGTATAAATAAGAGATCATAAGATCTCATTTGAACATAACTCTCCCTCTTGTGAGAGACTTGGATCTGAAATTTTCGTTGCACTTGGCTATATTTGTCTCTTTTACACTTGTTTATGGCTATCTCTTGTGAATGGTTGATGGAAGAGTAAGGCGCTAGCCTTGGAGGAATGCTTTCTAGCTTTTATGCTGGATTATCTTAGCATATTTCTTGATTTTGGTATGATATTTTACTCTTATGCTATCATTTTTTCAAGTCAAGAATTGTTTTGATAGGAGCTAAGTTGGAAGTAAGAGCATTTACACCCCCATTCTAGTCTCCATCATGTATTGCTTAAAGTTCATTAATATTGCAAGGGTTTGTTTGAGGAAGTAAGAGGATTTACACCCCTCATTCTTAAACCCTAACTAGAGATATTTGCCTTGGGAAGTAAGAGGATTTATACCCCCAAGGAAGTAGCATCTCTAATTATTTTAGTTGACTCCATCAACCCAATAGTAAAGGCACTAGTCATCAATTTTTTGCATTGGAGATATAAAATCATTGCTTTGGGAAACGTGAATTTTTATCTTTTGAAAGATCTCTTGCTTGGAGTTGGTTTGCCTCATTGAGAGGAGTCTTCCCCTACCAGGGCGTCCCCTCTCCCCAACTTCTTTACTTGTTGTTACAAACCCTAACCTACAACCATTAGGGCTAATCTAACCTAGATAAACTACTAACCATAACTCCTAAACTAACCCTAGACTAACTCCTAAATTTCGCTCATTTACTCTACTAACTAGGGCGCATCTTTTTGGATGATTGTTGGCATATTTTGATGGTGTAATTTGCTGATATAAGTGATTGAAAGCTACAGCTGTAACGCTGCAATTTTATGAAGAAAATACATGTTTGCAACAACCATCTTCTCTTGCCTCTTAAGTGTCATTTGATGTTGATTTTATTAACTAGTTTAGATCTTTGTATGATGATTTAGATACTTTATTCGCTGATATAAATTGTCATCTATTGTTGCAAATTAGGGAAAACAAGCTTAACTTGTTGATTCATACTAACATATATCATTGCAAGTTGGATTTTTTTGTGTCTCAGGCAGGTACAATCATCCGGAGGAGTATTATACCTATGGGGAAACAATCAATTGACTTAAAAGGCATCTCTTCCAACATTTCACTCCATTTAGATTTGACCTCTAGGGGCTCCACTTCCATCTCTATCCATCCCCATCTCATTCACCTTAGGGTCACCAAGATTGCCTCCCTAGAGTGACCTAGTCACCCTTGAAGTGCGGTACCTACATCGAGGTGACATTGGGTGTAGGATTCCCAAGTTGTAGCACTTGCTTTTGTGGTTGGCTCAGGCGTTTCCCAACCTACAACTTGTGCTATAACACATCATGTTACCCCCTCTCACCTAGGGGTAACTAGAGGAGATCATCCTTCATGATCCACATTGTAGGCAGTGATCTTAGAGATGATGATTAGCATTCTCCATAGACAACAACCTCTCGGATGCCGCCCCCCCTCATCATTGCTCAGCTCATTCACTTGATCAACAAGTTCATCTAATGATGGTGGTCCAACACACATGAGGTACATTAGTCATTATTTCTTATAGAAGTTTATGTATGAGATTGTTTATCTTCCATTGTGTTTAATAAATTTAGGGTTAAAATGGGATCTAGGTTGATTATATAGATTCATTTTAATTCTTAAACTATTGAGTATTAAAAAACAAAAACAAATTAGAAATAGAATTTTTATTTTTAAAATATAAATTTGGTTAATATGGATTTATGTTAGTTTATTTATTTATTTTTAATTAGGTGTTTATCTTAATTATAATATAATTGGAACTTAGTATTGAGAAAAATAATATCTGTAGGATGGAAGGCATATTAGGACCTAAAAAACAACTTTAAAGATAACTTTAGCATTTGAATGAAAATAAATCACTTTTCCCTAGCCTTATAACACTAATGATCCTTTGTGATTATGAGGTTTGGGTGGTAGCATATCTCTAAAAACTTGGAACATAATTGAGTAAATCCAAAAATAGTTCATTACTTACATCTTCAAAATAAGAAATAATATTCCCTACCCCATTGTCCTCATGGAAATTTGTATGTTCCCTATTGATTGTGAAGCCCTAAAACGATTATTCTATACAAGCACAAATTGGAAAAACTTGACCAAGACAAGATTCTCATCATTGCCATGTAATTGTGCCTAGCCCACCTTCAACTAAAAAGAGGCTAGAAAAATGACTTTGATAAATGATTAAAATTTTTGGACATCCAAGACAATATAACCCTCTATTATGAAAAAAACCTAAAATTGATAATTGATAATAAAGTGTCTAAACTCCCAAAGACCGATTAAAATATTAAAGACAGAAGAAAACTATGTTATTATAAAAATATTATCAATCTCAAGCTCCATGATCCTTCCTACCCTAATAAGGTTGAAAGCCCCAAGAAGAAAAAGATGATTGATAAGTTAAGAACTAACTCATTGGAAAAAAAGAATTTATAAGCTATGCAACTTAGAGGAAAATGAAGATGAAGCTCATTTTCTTCTAAGATGTCCTTTGTATAAGGATATTAGATGTATGTTTAAAACTTTTGGAAATTGAACTATGTAATAGTTTTGAACGTTCAACGTTTCGAGTGGACACTCCACCCATCATCAGATATTAGATGTGCTTGTAGTAATATCTGCAATCACACTTTGTATAAGGATATTATATGTATGCTTAAAACTTTTTGTAATAGTTTTGAACATTCAACGTTTCGAGTGGATACTCCACCCATCATCAGATATTAGATGTGCTTGTAGTTTGATTCATGAAATCCTAAATCAAAACAATCAAACTAAGCTTGGAGACCTTATTGTGAATTTAAATTCACATCAAAAGAAATGTCTAAATAAGAAATTTTGGGGTTTTAGTTTCTAAGTTGTCTTTGTCCACTCTCTCTTTGCTTGGGCCCTATAGAAGTTCTCTAAAGGATGACAAGAGATTGTTGTCATCATCATATATATATTTTTTACGTTATGATCGTTAATGGTTCGTGTTTTATTTAATGATGATCATAATGACCATCCATGGAGACCAACCTTGGTTTATCATACTTATAAACTTAAATTAGTTACCTTGATTTATCATGTTGTTTATGTGATCAAACAACTTGGGGATGAGATTTTTGAGTTACATTTGATTTTTAAGATGGATTTGTGTCAATATTTCATAGCTCGACTTCTTTTTCATTTTCATTTATAACCATTACACATGGACTTTACACATGTCATCTACACTCCACTATAAAGTGCAACTCATTTATCTTAGTACAACCAAGATGAATCCATCTTAACTTTGAATTTATTAAACACTTAAAAGGATAAATAATAATAATAATAATTTTCAGTTCTTAAATGATCGAGATTAAAATGAATCTATATTAATTTATTTTATTATTACAATTTGTTTTTTCCAAAAAAAAATCATAATTTTATTATATAAAACACTATTAGATCCTATAAATATCGAAGCACATTTTATATACCTATGGTGAGTTATGGTAAAAAAATACACCCACACGAGGATCTAATCCACTCACATCACACGGAAAAAAAATAAATCCAAAAAAGATAGCTGATATCAATTGATGATGATGATGGGATCTAATATGGGTAAAGGTTGGACAATTTAAGAGAAAGTGCTTTTCATCTTCAACCTTCTTAGTATCACCAAGGTAACACACTCTTTCATCCCATGGAGTTTTAGGAATTGACCAACATCTGGTTTCACTATGGAGCTCGTGAGAATTTGTTCTTATCTTAGCAATGTTTATTTTTTTCTTTACACTTGGCAAAACAGATAGATAATTTGGATCTTCTAGATTAGGGTTGATTACATCCTTATAATACCTTAATTTTATTTTTTCTTCTAACTCTTTATCACACCACATTTTCTCCTTAAATTTTGATTTGACGTTTTTTTTAATAGTATCTTTATTATGCAAAATGGTGTCTTCCATGATTCCCCAATAGTTTAGCCAAGGCCATGCATCTTTATGCCATCCTCGCTTGAGTCGATGGTGGTTATGACTCGATTTTGACGTAATTTTACAAAGCCTCTTGTCTTCCATGTTGTTTAACTTGTTCTTATACATTAGGTATCTAGTCATAGCCATGCTCTCAATGGGGGAGAGGCTTGTTTCTAAGAGGAGGATGGGATAGGGCGTATTTCCTTTAATTTTGAGATTATATGTTATAAAATTCTTTTGTATTTGATCTATCTTTCTCCAGGATTCACGAGAGATACTGCAACCCCAGACTTCACATCCATAAAGAATAACAAGCGTAACAAGAGTCTCAAAGAGGAGTTTCTTCTTATCCCAACTCCAAAGATCAGTTGATTTGCAATTGTTTTCAATCCCATAATAAGGTTTCCATCCCCCAATAATCCTTTTCTCAATGATATAATTCCAATTGAGCTTGTGGTGAATATGAATTCCAATATATTTGTATGAAGTCACGTCCTCCAAGTGTCTCTAGTGGAATCTCATAATATTTCATAATGATTAATAAAAAATAGTGTAGTAATCCCTTGTCAATTGAAATTTCCTCATATTAAGTACATAAATAAATAAATTGACATTCAACTCCTACTCGCTACTTGTTTGGATTTTATCTTTCTCCTTCCCAACCCACACGAGAGAGTCTAAACAATAATCCATGAAAATAATATATTGGAGAGTTACTTATGCAAGAGTGCATAAGATATATTAAAGAAAAGGGGCATGATGATAGTCAATGGATTACAAGTTATTATGGTTTATTTTTTTAATATATTTATTATTATTATTATTGATTTTTTTGTAGACTATTTTTTTTTTTTTAAATTTATTAACATACCAATGTTTTGTTACATAGCATATCTCATTCATAGTTGTTGTACAGTGCATCAAGATAATATAATAATAAAAACAAATCAATATAGTTCTATCTTAACTTTAGTATTTTAAACATTTGAAGATTTATATTTAGGTTTTTTTAAATCCTTTTCATTCTTAATAGCTATGGGTTTGTTATCCACAATTTTTAGGGATAATTAAGGAGATGATGTCTCGAGGCCCTTGGGTTGTAGACATGCAGTACAGAGAGATAGCTTGACCAACAGTGTCCACTTGCACAGACAAAGACCCACCTCACCACAGCTCCAGGTTCATCCCGACGGTGTCCACCACACCAATTGGTTTCCCGAAGACATTGGGTCTAGCTCCATGAGCTACAAGTCGGGTATTATGGTGAGTGTCATTTCAATATTTGAGGCATTTGAGTTTGTTGCATCTATTACTACTTTTGATTATGTAACATTTGCTTGAACATTATGCTCTTTGCCCTGTTTCACTTTGGTGGTTGACATTGTGCCCTAGTAAGTGGGTCACCCTTGCGGATATGTTTGTTACTGGGAGGTCCTCTTAACGAGTCATCGTGTCATTCCCGACCATACTTGTCACTTTCCACATGGCATCCCCTCATCTCCTTACCTTTTGGGATTTTCGGGTGTATTGACCCAAGAAGGGGTTGTCCCTCATTTCATGGGAAGAAGGGGATGAAGACCCTGAGGGGAGATGGTTGGCAAAGGGTAAGAGCTTAATTATAAACCTTCTGGATGCTTGCCCAAAGAAGTCTTGATAGAAATGAAACGCTTCTCCTAAAAAATCAAAGACATGCAAAAGCAAATATATAACACAAATGTCCCACTTGATTGAGGGATTTGTAGAAAGTGTGTTACATGCTAGACTATACCCCCATGGAACTATGTGTATTTCTCCCTTCAAGTGAAACTTTGGTACTGCCCCCCAAGCTAATCAATTCACCCTAGGGAGTGTTATCCCCATTTTGTGGGATAACTAAGGAGATGATGTCTTAAGGCCCTCGGGTTGCAGACATGGAGTGCCGAGAGACCACATGACTAGCAACATCCACTTGAACATATGCAAGCCCTCTCTACCACCACAGTTTGGATCCATCATTAGGACATCCACCACACCAGCTAGCTTCTGGAAGGCACCTAGGTCTTTCTCCATGCGGTACAAGTCAGGTATTGTGGTATATAATCACCCTAATATTTGAGGCATTTAAGCATGTTGTATTGAAGTTGCTTTTGATTATAGAACGTCTGCTTGGACATTATGCTTTTGACCCTGTTTCACATTGGTGAGTGTCATCAATTTTCTAGTAAGTAGCCAACTTTTGGGGAAAGGGTGCAACTGGGGGTCCCTTGCGGGGTCATCATACCATTCTCGACCATACTTATCACTTTTCGCTCATTGCATTCCCATCACATTTCCCTCTTCTAGGCACTTTAGTGATGCAAGAATGACATGTACCTCATTTCATAGGAAGAAGGGGATGAAGGTCCAGGGGGATGGTGGCTAGAAAAAGATAAAATCTGAAAATATAAACCTTCTAGTTGCTCTCTTAGACAGGTCTTGAGAACGATGAACTACTTTTCTCAAAAGAATTGAAGGCCTGCAAAAGATCAAACACATAATACATATCCTGCTTGAATGAAAGACTAACACTAGTGCGTTATAACTCTTTGATGGTTACCCCTATGGCACTTTGTGGACCTCTTCTTTCAAGTGAGATTGTGTTACTGCTCCTGAAGCTAATCGATTCATTATTGGGAGTGCACACGTGTTTGGATAATTAATTAATTAATAAATGGAAATAAATGGGCTTGGAAAAAGATTGCATTAAAGATGAAGGTGGACATTTTGTATAATAGAGATCATTTGAATCTCATTTTATAACACAACTCTCCATGATCCAGGTGGATATTGGTGGCCACCCACCTATTCGAAATTCCAACTGTCTCATCTTGATAGTTTTCAGTTCAACACGCTTTTCTGTAATGGGGACATTTCTTTGTAATTGTGGGTTCTACACTTTTGGGGCTATCCTGAAGCCCTACACATCATCCAGGTGGATAATGGTGGTTACCCACCTATTCCAACTGGCTTATTTTGGAAGTTTAAATGCCATTACATCTTTATGTACTTCTAGGGYTGTTTTGGGGCCCTAAACAATGTTTTCTTGGCTTGCCACGATCAAGCTAATGCCAAAGTCAAAGTTTGATGGCATAATGTGTAGTTCTCGAAAAGACCTTTCCAACAGACAATCACTCACCTAAAACGAAGATCGTATGCAAAAGTTACGACCCCAGGAATTTGATGTACTAACTTACCCCAACGGGGCCCACATGACTTTTGGTGCTTCATCTCCTAGGGTTAGGTTTTTGGATGTCGTCAAACAGTTGGGGTTGTCGACAACACCACACTCACAACCATACAACATCGGGTGGCTTCACCAGGGACGAGATCTTTGTCTCAACTAGCAATGTCGCTTGTCCTATGACATCCACCCTTCAAGGATGAGGTAGTGTGTGATGTTGCCCCTCTTGATGTATGTGATGTTGTTTTGGGCCAACCATATATGTGGAAACATCATGTTGTTTATGAGTCTCGACTCTGTAGTGTCATTATTACTCTGAGGGGTCATCTCTACAGGATACAAAAGGTAGTTCCGACTACCATTACACCAAAACAATGCCGCAAGGTAATCTCTTATACTGCAAAATTCATGCTCTTCACAGTATGTTCAATGGATGCACAAAAGGCCATTGCAACCACTCCATCCTCAACACCTTTTATCCAGTAGAAGAAGAGTGCAGAAGAGAAAGAATATATTGTTTCTTCACCTACAATGGTGCCTACACAATGCCTCGTTAAGCCCAGAGACAACAGGTTGGTGGAACAGATTCAACCCCACCAACAACAGGTTCGTGACAACCTTCTACAGACAAAGCAATGCAACTTCTCCAGCAAGGCACACATCTCACCAAGATTCAGATTCAGAAAATGATTTCCCCTCTTCCCTGGTCACTCAACGCAATGGATACCATTTCTTCTTAAGGGGGTATGACTGATCCAAGTGGATATTGGTGGCCACCCACCGGTTCCAAATTCTAACTGGCTCACCTTGACAGTTTTCAGTTCAACACATTTCTCTATAAAGGGGAGATTTTTTTGTAATTATGGGTTCTGCACTTCTTGGGTTGCCCTGAAGCTCTACACAACATCCAGGTGGATAATGGTGGCCGCCCACCTATTCTAACTCGCTTATTTTGGAAGTTTTTGTGTAAGTACATAATTTTATACTTCCAGGGCCATTTTAGGGCCCTAAACAGTGTTTTCTTGGCTTGACACAATCCAATTGTGGACAAAGTTAGAGTTTGATGGAACAATGTGTTTTTCTTGAAAATACCTTTCCAACGGGCTATCACACGCCTAAAACGGAGATCGTATGCAAACGTTACGACCCCGGGAAGTTGATGTACTAACTTACCCCAACGGGGCCCATATGACTTTTGGCACTTCATCTCCTAGGGTTAGGTTTTTGGATGTCTAGGATTTTGGAATTCATGTTTATTGTAAAAAGGCCTTCATAGCCTCATTGTACTCGGCTTCTTGCGATTGAGCGTAGCTGTCACATCTCTTCTTAGAGATAAAGCTGCCACTATTCTAGCGAGTCTTGCACTCTATATTTTTACAGTCTCTGTACATTTCTTTCATTAAAGAAATCATGTTTTGATGTATTTCTTTGTTTCTGGAAAATTTTATTTGTATTTCATTGTAATATCTCTGCTTTCATTTCGTTCCGAAAATAATCCAGATCACTCCCATTGTGAAAAGTACTTGGATAAAATTTTCGCTACTCTTGGGCATTTTCTCTCTCTTTTGCATTTGCCATGCTTTACTTTGCTATTGGTGGAAGCAAGTGGTATGCTATCTCTTGTGGAGTGTTTCTATTGCATACTGGTGGATAACTCTTGGTAAAGTGGAAGTTTCTCATGTTAATTCTTGCTCTATGTGAAGGGCTTTTATCTTGTTATGGTCTCTTTTTCTTGGTTGTAAGGTTAACTAGTTGAATTTCTTGGGAAATATAAGTGCATGCAATCCCACTTAGCTCATCAATATTTGTCTTGGAAATAATTTGTTGCTTAAGGTAGTTCTAGGAGAAGTAAAAGGGCTTACACCCTCCTAGCACTTCCTAGTTAGCTTTACTTGCCTTGGAGAGTAAGAGGGTTTACACCCCCAAGGAAGTAGTATAGTTAACTCATTCTTTGACTCCATAACCCAATAGTTAAAGCACTAATCATTTACAATTTTCATTGCAGAAATAAAATTGTTGCATTGGGACACATGAAAATACGAGATAATCAAAGTGTTTAACTTGTAATCTCTTCTTAATATTCTTGGCTTGTCATAGCCACTAGGATGTCTTAATTGGTTAAGTATTTTTTGTTCTTGTTATAAAATTTCATCTACAACCATTAAGGCTGCAGAAACCCTAACACACTTTCATTTACAACTTGCTATTCAATCGTGGAAAGTTGCCAAAAGTTTGTCGTAGTAACCTACTAAGTCTAGCGCACCTTTTGGGTGGATTATTGGCAAGTTTTGACGGTTGATTTCTCTGCAAAACTTGTTTACAACAACCTTACATTGTTGATAAAGTTCCATGCTATCTTCTTGAGCTAAACAAGTCTTTTGCTAACTTGTCTCTTGTACATTTATTTAAGCTTTAAGCAACTTTATTTTGCAGCTATTGCTGTTATTTTATTGTTTGTATACATCATTGTTTATTGTTGCAATTAGGGACAACTAGCTTAACTTGTTTGTCCACCTAACATTATACATATACGTGGCTTGTTCTTATGTCTCGCGCATGTACATCACTCATTACAGGTGTTCTTATCTCTTGGAAACCATTGGCTACCACCAAGGCTCTTTCCCAAGCCTTTCTGCATCTTCTATCTTGACCTATAGAGGGTTTTTCCTTCATCCCTTCACTTTCCATCTCATTCCCCTAGGGTCACTGGGATTCCCCCCTTGAGGTGATTCTATCATCTCTAAAGTGACATGAATACCTGCCTAAGGTGATAGTGGGTAGGTGTTCTCAAAGTGTTGAAATAACTAAGACAACTGAGAGGGGGGGTGAATCAGTTGTTATTGTGCTTAAACAATAATAAATCTATTAAACCATTCTTAAATTTTCTTCAAGTGACCATCAATATTATACAACATATAGACGATATAAATAATGAGCATCAGTCACACATAAGATATACACAGAGACATATTTTCACGAGGAAACCCATAAAGGGAGAAAACCTCTTCTTCTTTGAAATGATAGGCAGTCTTTTAAGTTCTGTACATCATCTATAATTGAGAACCAACTCAATGTGAGGCTACTNTTACAAGCTCCAACTTGTTTGAGAGCACCAACTCTTTGGTTTCTCTAGCACCCACTAGAAGGAAGCACCAACTCCCTTAATGTTCCAGCACCAACTGGATGGAAACACCAACTTCCAATTACACAGGCTCCAACCTATATAACATAGAACACTTGTTCTCCCTTGCACCACCCTGCCACCCTAGTTTCTCTGCCTGCAACCAGAAGGAAGCTACAACTCCTTGTGTTCAAGCACCCACTTGAACCTTTGAGGACAACAGTCCTCCCTAGCACCTCCCAACAACCCTGTTACAAATAAATGATTGAATAATCAACAACACAGATAAATCATTTATTACCACTTCTTCACTGTTCTGCAATTCTTCTCTACTACACTATTCTTTTGCTTTGTTCATACTTGGCTTGACTTGTTGTCTCTTTCTATCTATTATTTCTCTGTTCTTCTCATGCTCTTTGATATGTGTACCTTCTGCTCTCTTCTCCCTTTCTCTTCTGTTCAGGTTCTGAACCTTTTCTCAGTGCTTTCTTCACACTGCGCATACTGTAATTTTACCTTTCTACAGTTCAAATTATTTTTCAGTCAGGACAGCTAACCACGCACTGTCTCTATATTTTTCTTTTATGCACCACTTCCACAACAATTACACTTCGAATCTTCTGGGGCAAAAGAAAACCGTCTCAGCAACTGAAATGCCAACCGATCAAGAATCATGAATCGGTTTAGCTAATTGATTCGTAACTAATCAATTAACTATGAGATGGAACAATAGTCCTCCGATCATATTCAAGTTTATTTTCACCGTTGGATGAACTTTATTAATCTTGCCTTTAAATCGGGTTTCGGCATTTCGGCATTCCTGTGGCCAAGTGTCTCGACACTTCATGTCGCGATCTCCGAAACTCCAATATAGAGATTTTCTGCGCTAGCTCCTTCCTCTATATGACCATGGTCATGACCAAGCGCTTATGCATAAAGCGCTTTCGCGATTTTGCATTTCGTGAATTTCCACACCATGCTCCGTTGAATCCAAGTCAGCGAAATTCCAATCGCTTGCCACTTGTCCTATGATTTGACGGTCCAAATCTGATCTTGATTCAACGGCTCAGATCATATCGCGATTTCGCATATCGCGATTTCGGCATTCTTGTTGCATTGTTTCTTGCCTCTCCAAGTCACAATTCGCGAAACTTCGAAATGGAGTTGGATCAACGGTCCAGATCTGATCTTGATTCAACGGCTCAGATCATATCACGATTTTTCATATCGCGAATTCGACATTCTTGTTGCATTGTTTCTTGCCTCTCCAAGTCGCGATTCGCGAAACTCCAAAATGGAGTCGGATCAACGATCCAGATCTGATCTTGATTCAACGGCTGCGATTCAATCGCGATTTCGCATATCGCAATTTCGCATTCATGTGGTATTGTTTCTTGCCTCTCCAAGTCGCGATTCACGAAACTCTGAAATGGAGCTTAGATCAACAGTCCACGTCTTTTGGTGTATTGACGGTCATGATCTTTTCGTGATTTCACAAGTCTTCATTGTGTCTGCATCGGGATTTTGGGATTTCACGAACTCGCTTCACCTTGCACTTTTAAAGATCGCGCAGATTCTCCTGGATCCTACGATGGTCGATCCTCACGCTCGGATCTAACGCCCGAGATCTATCCTCCATATCTGCACGCTCTTCTTGTCTACATTGAGATCTGACAGCCATCAAGAATTCTGAATTGTTGATCCAATGATCACTGTTGCTGTTGATCATGCTGATCTTTTCCATCGCTGATCTGCCAACAATCCTTTGCACTATCTCTTCTGAGCTTATTCGAATCTTCTCTGCAGCATCTTCTCATAATTCCCATCTATTACATACTTTCTGTACTCATGCCATGTTCATTATTGTACTTGCCATCAATGACAAGCATACAAGCATGTGTTGTCTGTGAAATATTTGCCAACA
>JASDQU010192039.1:0-18473 GCA_032191745.1 Picea mariana
TGAGCAGAAAGTACATGACTGTTTGCTGTCCTAAAACAGCAAAAGAAGACAGCCAAACAGTTGAAACTTAGAGCCATACTAAGGTCAAGGATAGACCTTAGTTGGCAGCCTCATAGGACCTCAGATATTTCAACAGTTTGATCAATCAATCACTAGTAGTGAATAGACTAGTGCCTTCTAGGGTAATGGAGTCAATGATAGCAGCAACAACTCTTAGAGGGAAATAGAAAATGATAATACTTAGTCAAAAGGGGATGGAGAAGATGAAAGAGGTGTTAGTAACCCAAGGCCTCAAACATCCAAGTCCTAGAGATAATTGCTAGATAGTAAGGAAACTTAGGCCCTAGCAATTTCTCTTTTCCTTAGACAATTTGAAATAAAATATGCAAAAGGAAAGTGGAGTAGGATTACTAGAGTGCTACAATGGTAGGGCTCTAGTATCTACTTCTAGATAAGGTGCTCTTTGAGAAATTTAAACAACTGGAAAATTATAGAGAAAAAGATAATAACTTATGTCTTTCTCCTAGGGTTTCAAGCAAGCAATTTCATAATCTTTAATATGAAACAAGTAAAATTCACCATAAGCATTCATTCACAATAAAGAAATGCAGATTTTCTACTTACTTCACCAAGAATAATCAAGCTCAAACCCTAGTTGAAGATTTCCCACCATGAAAATAGCGAGACACACCAAGGTCCAAAAATGCCTCTCCAAGAAGTTGTGCACCACTCAGTTTCAGCCAATAACCCTTACAGAGGGCCGAATTTCAGACCACACACTTGTGTAATGAGAGAAGATGAATAAAAATGAGAGTTTTTTCTCTTATTTATACAGTATCAATGACCTTTAATTACAATTAGGTCATAAAAAGGCCATCATGGCCAAATTACAATCAAAATCCAGTTTTTACATAAATGACAATAATTAAACCCTAATTTCATCTTCAAGGGTGACATCATGCCCTTCTAGGGTGACGTTAGGCCCCTAAGGTGGAACGTTAGGCCTCAAGTGCAGGACGTTTGGCCTCCAAAGGCCCTGAATGCCGCCACACGTACCAATTAGCACACAATTGCCCATCATAAGTGAAAACCCTAACTATGGGTGACGTCAAGGTCAAAATGATGATGTCATTTCTCTCAAGGGTCAACGTCCAGGAGGAAAGGCAAAACCCCCATGGGTCTAGGTCTATCGGAGTGTCCCTGGTGCAACGTCCTTCTTTCTTCCTGGTGCTAACCTCTGGTTTCTCTTTTCCCCTCGCGAGGTCACAGCATCCATCTGTTGGGCTTTCAGCCCCATGGAGGTCCGACCTAATCATTCCCCCATATGTACCTGTCCACTGGACAAAGTCCTGCAACAACAACAAGTACCCCCTCCAGGGGCTCATAAGTCACAGGGATCATAGCAATGTCAATCACATTTAATAATCAATTTACCCAAACATGTGCATCAAACCCCCCTTTACCCAGACAAATGCTCAAAGACATTATGCAGTTTAACAAGTCAGGTTTGGAGAAGGTCTCGAGATGTCCTATTGGGCTAATCCTCCTTAAGTTTGGGGTGTTTCCCGGATGAGAACCAATCTAGGTCATGTAAGTGTGTGAAGTGGCGTAGGGCAAATGTTTGGGCAGAGGGTGCAGTGATAACAAGGAAATGTAGGTCTTGCCTGTGGGTGCCTCTGTAGAGGGCGAACTGTGCCTTATCATGGATGTCATTGTTTCCTAGCCCATTCAATGCCTTTTATTCTTAGTCTTATTGCTTTTGGTCTTTTTTCTTTTCAAGGGAAAAGCTGGGGGACATTGTCCTGGCGTGGTGACCAGAGGTGGCAGCGTTACCCACAAGCATTTCACGGAAATGAGAAGGTTGGATCGTGATGAGACCTCCTTTCTCTTGTCTATGCCACCAAGAGCCACTACCCTGGTTTGGTGACCAGATAGACAGTAGTGTCATACCGCTACATGCCCATGGTCCTAATAGGCCAGCTGATGATGAGACCTCCTATCCACCAACTAGTGCCTTGAGTTTTGACTTATCTTATGGGTCCCCTTTTCTTACTGAGAAGCCTTTTATTGCTTTCTCGAGAATCCCTGGGCGAAGCATCTCAAAAGCTTCATTTTGGCTTTTAACTCTTACCAGCTACTTTTACCCCTTGGGCCTTTAGCCCCTTCTTCCCACAAGGCAAGGTACAACCCTTCCTAGAATGGCAAACCCAATGCCCGAAACAAGGTGGGGGGAGATGAGAGGAATAATGATGGAAAGTGGTAAGTATGGAGGGAATGGACGATGAGCTTCGCAGACCCACCTAGTGGCAACTCATCCTAAAGGGGAATCAGCTTACTAGGGCATTATGTCACCCTCCTAGGTAAGAACAAGTTAAAGAGCATAATTTCCAAGCAAACGTTATGAAATCAAGGAGAATTTAGTGCAACATATTCAAGTGCTTCAAAAATCACATACCATGATACTCGGACTTATTACCTCATGGAGCAAGACTTACTGCTACTTCAGAACTAGGCTGGTGGGATGGATGTTGTTGTTCCTGACAGGTGGGTTGCACTGAAGAAAAGATGGGCCCTCCAAGGCCATGCTCAAGTCATCTGGCTCTTGGCACTCCATGTCTAGGACCTGTGGGCCTCGAGACATGATCTCCTCAGTTATCCCTAGGATAGGGGATAACAGGACCTACCATATGCAAGATCATTTAGTGTTCCACATGGATCTTATCTTTCCCCACTATGATCTTGGTTTCAATTGAATGTACTTTCAATGGCAATTTCAATCTCATCATCAAATTGTGCTCCTTGATTCTCCTTCAATTAACTAGAATACTTCAATGGCTCTTTTTTCAAACTTCGACTAGAAGCCTTTTTTACAAGTTTAATAGCCAACCTAGTCAACATTATCTTATATTATTCTAGGTGGCTAAGGTCAATCTAGGCATTTATGTGGTCCATAACCCCCTTATGGGGGAAGGTACCCCACCTCATAAGTTGTGTATACATACACACCTTTTGTTTAAGGGTGTCATATCTCTTGTTCTCTTGTTCAAGGGTTCACTTCTCTTTGTGATATTTATGTTGGATTAGGGTTTGTTGAAGTGTTCACCATAGATCCACGATCTAAACAAGTGGAGGCTAATCTAGGACGTGGCCTGAGAATTTGGGTCCAAAGTTTGAGGGCCTCAAATATGTATAGAACCAAGCAACATTGGTCAGGATACCTAAGTAATTGAAAAGGGTCTATGACTCCCTAAATAGATAGTGGAACTACCCTCGAATCTCAAAATAAATAAAACAAGGTGTTAACCTCATGAAGATGGCATAACTAGCAAATCTTGTCTCACCGATCAAGTTGGTGCTCTATCTCCACCCAAAGTTTATGTGAACCTACTATGAACTAGCTTAGGAGGATGCAAAGAACATGCATCCAATGACAGCTTGTATATAGAAGTTGGACAATGAGTTTGTCCCTTGGCTCCATGAAGTGCTCTGCATAAAAGGCCATCTTGGAGAGTAACCCTCGGTGGATCCATCCAAATGATTTGAGTATACTACCTGTAGATCTCATCCTGGGTGATTTTGTTCAACTCCTACCAAGTAGATAGGAAGCAACCAAGTGCATCAAGCATCTAAACAGAGGGAGTAGATACATCAAAATACCCGAAATTCAAAAGCTTTAAGACCTCCGCAAATCAACCATGAGCCGGTCTGAGGGGGCTAGCTAAAGAAATTAACTCTGAAGAACATTAGGCCAGGTACAAGTATTGATCTTGACCTACCACAAAATAGGCATAACCCCTCACACAATATAGAAATGAGACCAGGCTAAAAACAATGTCAAGGAAGAGGGGATGGCCCCCAAACTTAGCAAGGATGATGGGAGTGGAGAATGTTTGTTCACATTCGAGGAAACACCAAAGGAGAAGAATATGCACCTTCTCAACCATCGCCCATTCAGAGTAACAAACAAGGTCATCAAACCTCTAAACCATAGGGAATTGTGAGCCAAATAATGGATTATAGAATCAGTGAGGACCCCTTGGACAAGATGTGATCCAGGTGGATATCCGTGGCCACCAACCTCTTCCACTAACCCAAAACGGTTCCTCATCTTGCCATTTTTTCTATAGTTTTTCAAGTCCCGAAATTTCAATGCGTTTTTAAGGCCCTGAACAGTGTATTTGGCCCTGCGACGAATTAGGGTTTTCATGGTATGCCTAATCCTTGACCAACATTGTTCTTCTCATCGAGATCTTTCCAACGAGTTATTGTGTGCCTCAAATGGAGTTTGTATGTGAAAGTTGAGGCCCCAAGAAGTTGATGTATCAACTAGACTCCTCGAGGCCCAAATTATTTTTGCCACTTCATCTCCTAGGGTTAGGGTTTTGATATTTAAAGTTTTTGCCTCTTAGGGTTTAGTACTTGATGTTAAAAGGCCATTTTGGCTTCTTGTGATGTTCTTCTTGCAAATGAGCATAGCCAACACCTCTCTCTTCAAAAATAAGCAACCAACATTCTAGCTATTTTCTATTGTTTTTCATTTCACAATGTTTTTCTATTTCATTTATTAATAGAAATTGGTTCTCATTGTATTACGATGCTCTCTGCAATATTTTTGTGTGTGTCCATTCATATTCATGCCTTTCATTTCATTCTCTATACAATATTGTTGTAAGATCCCCAACCAAATCTTATGTAAAAATCAGATTTATGTGCTTGAGAACTTTCGTCAAACACTTTGACGGTATGCTCAAAGACGCTTGCCAAATAGTTTCCACTTACTATCACAACTTCCTTGAGGCTGTCTGATGGACGTATGATGTCAATTACTTCAATTCCTACCCCTTAACACTTCTTTACTAATGGTTGTTATAAATATTTGTTGACTGTTATACTTTATAGCAACTGGCTGGATGAAGTGTTTTGACAAACAGTTTACATACATTGGTTGTAGTTTGCATTTTTATGTATTTCTGAATGGTATATTTGTTTATAACAGCAACATACATAATGGAAATGTTGAGAATAACATAGAAATGAACACCAAAGAAATGATCAAGAAATTATATCAAAAGTACCTCCAAACCCTTGACTTATTTGTATAATATATGAGCTGAATGCCAAGGCAATTTCCAGATCTGATCACAATGATATTGCAGCTGTTATGCAGGCTATAATGGCACAAATACACTGGAAATCTGCAGCAAAGATCCTCGGCAACATTGCTATCATGGTGGCTGCCTCAAAAATGTGAAGATCTCACAAGAAGTCGCACCAATGGGAGAGATAACAAGCCCTGCTATAATAATTTCGCCCAGCCGCTGATAAATCGATTTTCTGAAGGGATGGCACTCAAACCCTTTTCCAAAATTCACCCAAGATGAGTACGACTCGGCCCCAAGAGATAAACACTCAATCCAACTCCAGAAATGAAGATTTTGACCTTTGAATACGGCCACTCTAGCAATAATTCGCCCCTGCAAATAAAATGTGCACCAAAGAAAAATACAAAAATTTCTCCTTGAATATCACTCCAAGACTCTAATAGAATATCACCCTCATAGAAGTATTGTTGTAACAATATTGGCTAGAGTGGGATCTCCCCACTGAAACCAAACCCTCTAGCTAGAGTGGATCTTTCACCACTGAAACTAGATCTAGGGTTTTACTCCAAACCCTAAGCCACCAAACTCCTTGAGCTCTCCACAATCTCAACTCAAAAACATGATATGCATAATGAGAGGATATGAGCCCCTATCTCTTCTTTATACCCCTCTCACCTTTTTCTCCTCAAATGACTTTTTAATTCATCTTTTGTATTTTCTTCTAAAATCACTTTACTAATTTATTTACCTTTTTAACCTCGAAAAGTGATTAATTTGCCTTTTTAAGACTTCTCCCGCCATTGAAAGTCACTTTTCATCATCCCATCCTATAGATATTTTTGCCCCAGTTCCAAAGAGCTATTACACTAAGGTATTTCTCCAAGAAACAAGTGCCAAATAGTACCTTTAGTGTAATTAATTAAAATATTCCCAATAATAACCCCATTTTACAGAAATCGGCGAAATGCAAAGGAACCAAGAACAAGTTGTGTGGAAATGATCATGATGATGAATAATGGTAAATAAAATAGTTGGGCCCATCACTTACAATAATTAAAGTGACTTCTAAGGTTATTTTCTCTATTAATCATAGAGTCACTTTATAACCTTATTTTAATTAACCAATGTCACTTTAGGATATAACTTTAATAAGCCAGTGAGATCAATTAATCTTCATAGTCTCCCCTTTCCCACTGGTTATAACCTACGGGGAGAGTGTATAGGTTAATCTGTCATCCTTCGTGTAGTCATTTGGAAAGGGACATTACAATCCTCCCTTCCCAAAATTGCTTGTCCTCAAGCAATCGCTGACCAAGGCTATGCCTAATGTGGCTCTCACTCCATGTAACATCCTCTACGAGCCTTCCTCCTACCATGAGCCTATGCCCCTAGTTTTTGAATGATGGTCTCGCTTCCCCTGTTATAACCTCTTCTGGTATGCTCCCCACCATAAATGTGCACACATTATCTGTGACTGAATGTCTCCCAAAATGAACTATACCATGTGCCCACTGTCTCTACCTGGATATCCCCTCATAAGACTGTCGCCTCATCAATGGTTGCAACCCTCTAACTTTGTGCTATGCATACCACCATGTCCCAACACCATCTCCATTTGTTGTGTTGAAGCATCCCTTGGAGCATTAGTGGTCATGCCCCTTAGAACTACCCTCTTTCCTCCTGCAATCCTGAACTCCATCTTCATTTTTTGGTGGTCCTGAGAGATCATCCATAATGTACTAAGCCACTGAACTCCCATGATAATACCAGTGTTCTCTAAATCCATCACAAAAAAACATCCGTCACTGTATGGTTTCCAATGGACAACTCTAAGTGTTGAACTATCTATGTGCATGCCAAACTGTGTCTACCTGTCACCAACACTTTGAAATCTCCAACCTCAATCGTAGGTAAGCCCAGCCTCCTGACTAATCCTGAGTCAATGAAGTTGTGGGTGGCCCCACCATCAATCAAGATCACGACTCTATGTCCCTATACTCCTCCCTTAATTCAAAATGTATGAAAGCTAGGAATGCTCGGTAGGGAGGTGATAATCATCCCCTTAGCCTCTCCATGAGGCTACTCCTCATCACTACTCCAAGCTATGCCCTGAGTTTATCCTGCTCCTTCGACATCATCATTTCAGAATGTACCTAACCATCCTCCAAACACATGTGACCCGGTTGCCAAGACTATCTGCAACTATAACAAAGACCCCTTCGTCTCAAATCCCTCCAAGTCTCTCCATTTATCCAGTCCATCCCTGACGTCTCTGTCTGTAAGGATCTCCTATCTGTGTTCTTTCAATGTGCAGAAAGTCTATATGTCTTGTGCACTGTGTGCGACGTATCATCCATGATACGCTCCCTCCTCCAAGATCTGTCTGAGCTCTTGTATGTGCTTTGTTGATGTGCAAAAAATCTATCTGTGACCTGCCTTGTGGGTAATACATCATCTGTGACACGTGCTCTCCTCTAAGATATATCTAAGCTCCTGTCTAATCCTCCAAAAGTGGAAGTCTCCAGTCTCCTTTCCTGATACCCTGAGTCATAATTTCGTTGTTCTCCACTGTGCTTTCTAGGTCTGAGTCGGCACTTGATGCGGCAATAATCTATTAATGATACAGCACTGTGAAAACTATCAGTCAAAGCCTCATACTCCCTCCGATACACCTCAAAGACTCTCTCTGATTTTGACTGACCCAGTTGTGGTGTTCCTAAGAAGGTCGGCATAGATGGCATGAGTGACAACCTGCTGTAAGAATGCCTATGCACCTGTGTTGCCTTGTGTATACTGTCGCCCACTTCCTGGTACCTATCTCCTCTACGTATGGTGCTCGCTCCATCATCTCTCATGCCTCCACCAATCACTACAGATGTCTCCTGCAACTGATGGGCAACCCTGCTCACTACGTTGTCATCCCTGTGAATGTTGTTGTGAGGGTACTCTCTAACATCCAAGCTCTGTTGCAAAGGGGTGGAGCACTCTCCACTGGAAGCTCCTTGCTCTATCTCAGTATATGGGTCCGACACACCTCGTTGAGCATCACTACCCACCTTTGCATGCTCCTGCTCACTACCGCTCACAACTACACTCTCCCGTATGCCCATGTCAACCACTGTACCTCCTAATAATATCATGAAACTGTGGATACTGTCTACCATTGTATATCCTGCAACCCCTAACATTGTCATGTGTCTCAGTTGTATCGTTGTATCACTCAATCCATGAGTGTCAACTGGCTCTGAAACCTAAATGGATGTATCCTCATCACTAGTGTCATCTAAACATGGATCCCACATAGATGTGTCCTCATCTGAACTGTCCCTAGCTCTGGAATCTGCATGTGTATGTTCAACTGCCTCAAAGCTCTCCAAGAATGGTAGCTCCTGTGATACATGAACACCCTCAATCGTCTATGGGTCACGTTTCTCCATAATCATATTTGATCTTGAGCACCCCTCACTCTCCTCCATCATCTGGTGCTCCTCCATAAAACCCTCCATGTCACCAACATCCTCTAGTGACATCGCTGAAGCCTGAAGCATATGACCGACTCTCTACTGAGATGGATGTAGTGGATACCCGACTAGACTCCTCAAGAAGCTGCTCTACTCTGGACTCTGATTCTCGAAGGGATATATGTGTGCTCTTCAAGAATTCCTGTGCGCTCACCAACTCATGAGTGAGTCGATCCACCTCATTCTCCTTCTCCTCCAACACCCCATGGTACATCTCACCAATCTCCAAAAGGTAATCTCTATCCATAAGGAGATGTTGGTAGTTGGTCTTCATCACCGTCACTCTCTCTCTAAGTGTCTGAAAGTCCTCGATGGAAAACTCTCCACCCGAACTATCTTGTGTCATCGTGGCTCTCCAACAATATCCTGTCACCAATGCACGTGTATCATCAAGGTGCCTCATAACCGCCACGATCATATCCTCTCTGACCTTTAGTTGTCCTGCCAAGTGTTGTGATTCATGCGAATCAACACCTCTATCGTGTTGAAGTGCTACCTCATAATTGTTGTTGTTAAGGTAAACTGTGGAATCCTCATCAACGCACTCCCCAAGACTTGTTGTGCTACTCTGCTCAACATCTGTTGCACTACTCTGATCATCACTAAGGCATATCCTGGGATGTGAGACTATGCTCTACAAGTGAGTCATCCTATACCAATGCTCCAACCCACTTAGGTGTATCTACACCCAAATGCTCCATCACATACATAGAAAGTCTACAGCAAGCTAAAGAAATACCCTTCTTGCCTCCTCCCAAGGAAGCTCGTATAACTACCACCAACTGCTATGGAATATCATCTCTCGTCCAACATAAGAGTCATAATTGATTGCATTGAGGTTATCACATTTCTTCGATGAGCTTCACTAACAACAGAGAAGAAAATGTGAAACATCTCATGGATCAAATCATGACATCCAATATCCCACATCACCACACATGACTTAATCTTTGCCATTGTCTGGTTACCCTCCTTCCAAACAAGGGACTATGTATATCACCCAAACCTTAGAAAGTGGAAATAATAAGATGAAAGGCGTCCCTCATCACATCATCCTCATAAGGAGCATCTGGTGTTGAGATCCTAGTGATCTCACTAATGCATGTGACCACCATAAGTAACACAACTCCATCCTGGTGTCTCAACAACTTTGGCATAACTAAAGCTTCCCTTAATGGGTGTATTGCATCCCACATAACCTGTGAAGGAGATTGATCCACCTTAGATAAAATCTCTATTGCTTGCTTCAGAATTTTAAGAAGAGTATTTTTGAATTGAGGAAGTGGTTGTCGCCTCTCCATTGATGCAATTACTTGTTGCTCCAACTAATTTGCCATTTGAACTGTCTTTTCACTAAGTATTGTTATCCCCTAACATAGGGATAACTAAGGAGATTATGTCTTGAGACCCACAGGTTCTAGACATGGAGTACCGAGAGCCAAGTCGACTTGAGCATGGCCCTGGAGGGCCCATCCTTTCATTCTTCAGCGCCTCCACTTTGTCAGCAGCAGCAACATCCATCACATCAACCTTGTCTTGCAGCAAAGATGGGCTTGCTCCATGAGGTAATGAGTCCGAGTATCATGGTATGTGTCACTCTGATCATCAAAACCTTTGAATATGTGGATTTAATTCTTTTTGCTTCTAACGTGTGCTTGGACCTTATGCTTTTCCACTTGACCACACCTGAGGGGAATGACAGGATGCCCTAGTAAGCTAGTACCCATAGGGTTTGAGTTGGGGGGATTCATGAAAGGACATCATCGGCTCCCACCATACTTACCACATTTCATCTTTTTCTCGCTCATCCATCCGCTAATATTGGTGTTTTGAGGCATTTTCTTGGTGGAAAGTCTTCAACTAGGGCATATGCTAGATTATTCTTGGTGAATGTAAGTAAACTTCTGCAATTCTTCTTTCTTTTGAATGGTTATAGTATCTTTACTTTGCATTTTACTAAGATTATAAAATTGCTAGCTTAAAACCCTAGGAGATTAAGCACATGTTATTGTCCTTATCTCAATAACTATTCACCTACTAGACTTTGCCAAGAAGTCGTTTTTCTTGAAGCCATTGGTAAGGGCCTTGCCATTGCAACACCCTAGCACTTATTGCTTCATCTTAGTCGTCATTTGCTTCATCTTTGAGTTAAAGAGGGAGGAAAATCTACTAAGGCCTAGGGTTACCTACACCTTAGTAGTCATTTTCCCCTAGGGTTTGGTGGTTGAAGCCTTGGCTTACCAACACTTCATTCATCAACCCCTCTTGTCTTTGGCTCTCCTATTATCATCATTTTCCTTCAACATTTGCTGCCACTTTATTGACTCCATTTTCCCTAAGAAAGCACTAGTCTAAGTCCTCCATTGAGTAATTGATCAACACAACCTTCAAAACCTTTTCTTTGAACAACCTACTAACACTTTCTAACCCTAGAATAGTTTGACCATTAGATGCAGCATTAAAAGCTCATAAAAGCAATTGTAAAGGCTGAATTATAGTATCTTATGTGCTTCTGTCAAATGCTAATGTTATGACTTCAAGGGTTAATGGTTTTTAGTCATTTTGAAGCTAGTTTCAAGACATTTTATGTGAAGTATTGCTCTATAAATATTGTTGTTATAAGATTTATGTTTACTTCACCATATTCAACAGATTGTTTTGTTTAAGAAAGTCAATGGTTTTATGAAGTGCTAACCAACAAGTGCTCTTGCAAATATATAGTTCTCTTGTTGCTTTGTTCCGAGCAGTTACACTTCTGGCATATTATCTCTTAATTGGTTATTTAAACCGGACTTTTTGATTGGTGGTGACTTGTGAGAGGGGACCTTTACCTAGCTACTTTCACTTTGCCTTCTCAAAACCCCAGGTCACCGGGGACGTCTCCTCTAGGCCTACCACCCTAAATAGAAAGAGACATCCTATTGAGGTGGCAGTGATAGGATAGTCTCATGTTACGCCAATTTGCTTTCCTTTTACCTTCTCTTCTATCAAAGTACAAATTGTGCGATAACAAGTACCACAGCTAAAAGTGAGGGGGATAAGTGTTGGTCACTTATCTAATGCAATCTGAATTATTTTCTCCTTATTGAAGACCCCTCAAGCTGGGAGGAATCTTTGCTTTGATACCATTGTAAGAACCCCCAACCAACTCTAATGTAAAAATCAGATTTATGTGGTTGAGAACTTTGTCGAACACTTTGACGGTATGCTCAAAAACCCTCACCAAATAGTTTCCACTTACTATCACAACTTCCTTGAGATTGTTTGATGGACGTATGATGTCAATTACTTCAATTCCTACCCCTTAACACTTCTTTCCTGATGGCTGTTATAAATATTTGTTGGCTGTTATGCTTTATGGCAGCTGGCTGGTTGAAGTGCTTTGACAAACAGTTTGCATACATTGGCTGTAGCTTGCATTTTTATGTATTTTTTAAAGGTTTATTTGTTTATAACAGCAACATACATCATGGAAATGCTGAGAATAACATAGAAATGAACACCAAAGAAATGCTCAAGAAATTATAACAAAAGTACCTCAGAACCCTTGACTTATTTGTATAATATATGAGCTAAATGTCAAGGCAATTTCCAGATCTGATCACAATGATATTGCAGCTGTTATGTAGGCTATAATGGCACAAATACACTGGAAATCTGCAGCAAAGATCCTCAGCAAGATAGCTATCATGGTGGTTTCCCCAAAAATGTGAAGATCTCACAAGAAGTCGCACCAATGGGAGAGATAACACGCCCTGCTATAATAATTTCGCCCAGCCACTAACAAATCTATTTTCTGAAGGGATGGCACTCAAACCCTTTTCCAAAATTCGCCCAAGATGAGTACAACTCGGCCCCAAGAGATAAACACTCAATCCAACTCCAGAAATGAAGATCTTGACCTCTGAATACGGCCCCTCTAGCAGTAATTCGCCCCTACAAATAAAATGTGTACCAAGGGAAAATACAAAGGTTTCTCCTTGAATAACACTCCAAGACTCTAATAGAATATCACCCTCATAGAAGTATTGTTGTAACAATATTGGCTAGAGTGGGATCTCCCCACTAAAACCAATCCCTCTAGCTAGAGTGGATCTTTCACCACTGAAACTAGATCTAGGGTTTTACTCCAAACCCTAAGCCACCAAGTTCCTTGAGCTCTCCACAATCTCAACTCAAAAACATGATATGCATAATGAGAGGAAATGAACCCCTACCTCTTCTTTACCCCTCTCACCAGCTTCTCCTCAAATGACTTTTTAATTCATCTTTTGTATTTTCTTCTAAAATCACTTTACTAATTTATTTACCTTTTTAACCCTGAAAAGTGATTAATTCGCCTTTAAAACTTCTCCCGCCACTGAAAGTCACTTTATCCCATCCTATAAATATTTTCACCCCGGTTCCAACAAGCTATTACACTAAGGTATTTCTCCAAAAAACAAGTTCCAAATAGTACCTTTAGTGTAATTAATTAAAATATGCCCAATAATAACCTCGTTCTCCGTTTTACAGAAATCGTCGAAATGCAACGGATCCAAGAACAAGTTGTGCGGAAATGATCTTGATGATGAATAATGGTAAATAAAATAGTTGGGCCCATCACTATAATAATTAAAGTGACTTCTAAGGTTATTTTCTCTATTAATCATAGAGCCACTTTATAACCTTATTTTAATTAACCAATGCCACTTTAGGATTTAGCTTTAATAAGCTAGTGACATCAATTAATCTTCATAGTCTCCCCTTTCCCACTGGTTATAGCCTACAAGGAGAGTGTATAGGCTAATCTGTCGTCCTCCACGTAGTCATTTGGAAAGGGACATTACACTTGATCAATGGTATCAGAGAAATATACTCTTTGTTGTTTCTCGGTGCATGTCCCCGACAAGGTCAAGGTATAGAGAGTTGGGTCCCAAACTAATATCGCTTAGGGAAGACCACTCTCACCAGTCCAAGCAGCGTCCCATAGCGAATGAAAAAAGAGATGATGGAGCAAGAGATCCTATCAAGTTGATGTTCGAGGAAGCCCAAGCACTATATAGGAATGAGATGATGGAGAATTTTGCCAAAATCCTTCAGCGACTACCAACAACGGTTGAGACACCTTCAACAAGCAACCATTTCGAAGGTGCAACACCCTTCAAGGTACAAGTTCACTTTGACATTCATTTATTTGAATGCAATATAGATGCAGGTGCTCTGGAGCAATGGTTAAATCTACTAGAGGGTTATTACTTAGTTCAAAAAATTTCAAACATCAAGAAGATCACCTTTGCACTCTTTAAGGCCCTTCCCCGTGTCAAATATTGGTGGGAAAGTTACTGGGAGAGCCATGACAGAGATAAGTCTACAACATTTAGGACAAAACCCACTTGGCCAACTTTTGTTGATGCCCTCAAATAGGAATTCTACCCTATTGGAAACTATGATGACCAGTACACAAGATGGACAACTGTATGTCAAGAGAGGGACCAGACAGTGCCAAAGTACACCAATATCTTTCATACCTTGCACTCAAAGTTGGGTATCAAAGACTCCGAGCAGCACCTAGTTTTGAAGTATCGCAATGGCCTACACAGGTACATCCAAACAAAGATGGATTTCTTGGACATCTCCTCACTAGGAACTGCTTATCAATATGTTATCAAAATCAAGCAGGAATTTAAGCTAAGGAATAAGTAGGACTTTGGGTTTACAAATTCGCCACATTAGAAGTAAGGTAAAGGTGGACCTAACTCACAAAACAAAGAATAGAGCAAGGATAGCCAACCTCAACACAACCAGTCCAAGCTGCAAGTTGTTGTCATCCTTATACACACTTGCAAACGTGGACTAAATCTCGGTCCACTTAGTGTGTCCTCGGAGACACAATGTCTAAGTTCAAGCCCACTGTCACCTCGACTTGAACTCCTTCCGTCTAGGCTTACTCCTAGGGAAGCCAAGGGGGTAGACCCTAGTTACTATGTGAGTTATTAGATGTGTTCTAGGAGTTAATTTTAATTGTTAGAAGGTTAGGGGGAATCTAGCCTATATGAAAGTCAACAATGCAAATGCAAATGCAAATTTTCAATGCAAAAGCAAATATTTTCCTAAGTCAACTAAGACTAGTGCCTAAGGTTGGGTAATGGGGTCAGCTAAGTTAAAGGGATTATGCTTTACAAAATATTACAATTAGATTACAAAAGAAACTTTACAAGATTCTACAACTTGATACAAAAGAATTACTTTATACAAGTAAATGAAACAATTATCTTCACAAAAGAATTGAAGGAATGCTAAAGATACAACCCAATATACAATTATCAAGAAATGAAATAGGCAAGCGTCAACTAACTTGAAACTAACTTGATTTGTGCAGGGAAAAGAAAGATCATTCAAGAGGAGATTACCACAACACAACAAGCCAACACACCCAAACAATGAAGTGCCTCCACAAGATGCGCAACTTCAAGGGGTGGTTTCAATGGCATCAACACACCAACACAAGCCCAAACAAGAAGTGTCTCCAAAGGATGCGCAACTTCAAGGGGAACTAGTTAACCATCCACAAGAGCTCAATGAAAATGCATGTGAGATAACTTAAGTGAGATGTTTGCATAAGTTAAAGAGCATTAAACCATCAAAATATTAAAAGATTATACCAAGTTAAGGTGGATTAAGTTTTAGGATTGCTTAAGTTGATTAAGTTAAAGTGTGAATCCTAAAACTATGTGACTTCCCTAGAACTCTTCTCGCTTGTACCAAAAGGACTGTCGGGTGCTCAAGAAATGAGGCAAACAAGGCCACACCCTAGCTCCACAGGTCAATCCAGGAACAAAAGTATTCCACAAGGGGGACACCTAGTGCCGTGAGACCATCCCTGATCTAGCACCCCCTGCTTCTTCTTTAGGTTCCTTTTTCGATGGCAAAGTTGAAACAGTTGAAGGTGATCTAATTAACTAGATAAGTTGAAGCCTTAAGAATTATTAAGGTAAATTTCCTCTTAAAAATTATGTTGAGTTAAATTAAGTGCTTGCAAGTAAAGTGAAATAGATTGCTTAAGCTTGAAAAAGATTTAAGTGATTTAAACTTGAAAACAAAGTAAGTGCTTGAAAATAAAGTTATGCTTGAAAAACACAAGTAAAGTTACTATGCCTCCACGACTCAAGCAATGAAAAGGAAATAGCTTCTAAGATCCTAAGATAAACTACACAAAAGCATTAAACCACAACTAAGTTCCTAGCCTTGTGATATAGGATGGTTGGCTTTGCCAAACTCTTTCCTAGGTGTAGGCAAACAATGAAAATTAAATTAGCTTGAGAAAAACAAGCCCTTGGGAATCCCTTGGGCTTGATTTCAAAGAGAATGAGAGAGAGAAAAAAGTGGGTATTTGTTACCCCAAGTTGGTGTTGAAGTAATGTAACTGCAAAGAGTATTCTTATTATTATTGATATATCATTCATAGGATCAATCCCCATTGTGGATTGATCATGTCGGTTATTGTAATGGGACCAAATCCCCTTTTGCAGATTGGTCAAAAGACAATTGTAATAGGCAGAATAAGAAGTCGGCCCCAAAAGTTATTAAAGAGACTCATAAATATAATAAAGGTGGGTTTACCCACCCAGTTTGAGAAGTCGGCCCTGCTAGTGAAGAGACACTTCACACGTGCCAGACTTGTATAAATAAAGGAGGCTAGCACCTCACTAAGACATAACTCACTTGCTCAGTTTGAGAGACAAGTTCTGATCTGTTACCGGCAAAGGAGAGAGAGTGGCGCATATCTAGGAGAGGACTTTCTGTATTAGCATAAGAGATCTCTTGGCATTGTATTGGCTATCTATATTAAGGAAGTTTTGCTNATATCTAGGAGAGGACTTTCTGTATTAGCATAAGAGATCTCTTGGCATTGTATTGGCTATCTATATTAAGGAAGTTTTGTTGGGTTTTCTTCCCCTAGAGGGTTTCCCAGGATAAATGTTGTGTCTATTGTGATTGTGTATTTCTCAGTGATCTTGGATTATGCTATTGTTATCTAATGAAATGCAAACATCTATAATAATGGCTTAAATATTAACATGGTATCAGAGCCAAGTTGAAGGAAGCATCTTTCGCAAGAGAAAAACGTCACTGTTGTTGTACCTACAAATTAGGATTTTTCAAAAGTGAATCTTTTCAGCCCTAAAACTATCTAGAAAGTTGCGCCCTCCCCTAAGGATCAATTTGGCATCATCAGCGCACCTTTTCAGTGGCTGGATCTCCCAGAAAGTGAAACCCTAGTTTCACAAAGTACCAGAAGTACCAGAAGTACCAGAAGTACCAGAAAACCAGTACCAGAAGTACCAGAGTACCAGAGGTCCCAGAAGCACCAGTCCAGAAATCCACAGATCAGATTTGAAGGAGCAAAAGTTGGATTTTTAGAAATCTGACTGCACCAGCTAACTCGCCTCAGCTCAGCGCATCTATCCCCTGGATCAGAATTTCAAAATTCGAAGTTTGAAAAATTAGGGTTTCTTCATAAAACCCTAAGTTCCAGTTGCAGTTGCAGTCTCAAAACCAGTTGCAGTAGCAGCCACAGTCACCCCTAAAGTTTTTAAAGAGTTGGTAATGATTACCGCTGCTGCCAGATGGTGCCACCACCTGCAAATGCTATCAGAGGTATGTACTCACATATGTTTAAATGGTTAAACTTTAAAGAAGTATTTGCAGGAGAAGGGATCTCTTGCCATAGATCCAGAAGGATCTCAAGATCCAACACATTCAGAGGAATGATGCAACCCAGGTGTGATTACTCTGATATGCATTTATTTGTCATGACATTATCTTGATCAGTGTTGCATGTTGAAGCTATCATCAAATTATTAGAAATAGAGCTTATCCTCTAACCTAACCTTCTGTCAAGATAGCGTATTGTCTTAGTACATCAGAGACGGGTTGAAGAAAGCACTCGTCATATTGAGAGAAGGAGACCTGGAAGAAAAGCAAGCACTCATTCTTAAGGACAAGGCTCCAGGTTTGATTAATCAAGGTTAATAAGATTCAAAGGTACACATGACAAGTTGATGACTATAGTTGAGATAGCAGTCGTCGTAAAATATTATACTTGATAGCATGTGAGCATATAGAAGTAAATGCTTTGCCTGATACAACTAACACCTCCTCTAGGAGAAACCTCGTGTGCTAGTTCCAGGTTGCCATGGAAGAATGCTTGGTCACAACACTATGAGAGTGTTGACCTCATCTCATATTGTATTCCTTACCTTTAATCTTTGCTTCAGATAAATTATAAGTGATAGCTCTAAAGGAGCTACTGGGATGATTGTTCGTGCTATTGCTTTATATTATCAGAGGGATATTATTCATGCTTGTTGTTTTGTTGACCTTGCTCCAGGTCACATGTAATAACCCTGAGGAAAGCTATAGTGAAGGTTGCAGAAGGCAACGTGCTAAAGAAGAGACCATAAATGAAGCAATCATCATTGGAAGAGAAGAAGGTGGCTTGCATAAGCTATAGCGTCACTCAGAAGCTGCCATGACCCACGCCATTGAAGAATCTTTGCATGGAAGATTAACTCACATCAACTACAAGGCACTACCATAAATATGCAAAGCGGTCACAAGTTTACCAAAACTCAAAGGTGACAATGAAGGCGTATGCAATGGATGTGCACAAGGGAAGAACATCAAGAACCCGTTTCCGAAGAGGAACAACAAGGCAGAAGGAGTCCTAGAACTCATTCATTCAAATGTATGTGGCCCAATGCCATCGTCCTCCATTAGTGGGTATGTATACTATGTATCATTCATTGATGATTACCTGGATATATTTGAAGTGTTCAGCAAGTTCAAGGAATTCAAAGCCTTGATA
>JASDQU010192040.1:0-19999 GCA_032191745.1 Picea mariana
CCCAAGGCCCCTGCACATGACCGTTCCCTTTTCCATGACAGGAATTTATTTCGGGTTTCGGGACTTCCTATTTCCTAATGTCAAGAATCCTTGACCCTTCATCCTCCCGATCTTCGAAATGTCGATTTACCCAAAATACCGAAACACTTTGTTTTCCAGCTTTCCCCTCCTTTTGCAATTTCAGGTTTTCCAACACTGAAATTCTTGTCTTTTCCAACACCGAAATGCTTGGCTCTCTTGGTCTTCGGGATTCTCGAAATACCGAAGTGACAATACGACCCTTTTTTCTCCTAGCCGAGATCAATGGCTGTGATCCACTCCTAGATCAACAAACCTAATATTTTTGGAATTTCCCCCCACTAAGAGCCCGGATCTCTCATCCTCGAGATTTTGGAAATCTCGATATCCGGTATGCCGAAATCCTGGCCTTCGCCCTCGCGACCCGGTGATGATCTTCTGAATGTTTTCGGGACTTCGCGTTTCAGAATTTCTCGAGTCCTGTTGCACTAAGACTTTGTTGACCTCTGATACTTTCGGTACTTGAAGTATAGAAGTACCCTCCTGGTGCCACGTGTACTCTCCCTTGACACTTCCAATCCTCTTTCAGATTTCAGTACTCCACAATCCCTGTGGCGCAATTCCTTTGTCTTCTCAAATCACCGACACTCGAAAACATGGTGGACTCCCCAATATCCACCATGTGTCCTCCTACAAAGGGACGATCTAGATCATTTCAAGACTTTGCAAGTTGCGAAGTCGAAAGTCTCTCCCTACTCTTCCTTCTTATCTTTGAATCCCCGATATGAAAGGATCTTGCGACACATGTCCTCCTCATATGGATAGCTCAAATATCTTCTCGCTTATTTTGGGACTTTCACTGTGAAGTGCCTCGATCTCTCGTCATTGAGACCTCCAAAATTCTGAACTCTAAAATCCCGATATCCACATTTGTTTGGTACTTTTTGAGTTCTTTGTTCTGTGCTTGAGGATTAAACCTCATGCTTCTTCAGACAGATCCAACAAATATTGGCTATTCGAATGAGATCAGATGACTCAGATCTATTCTTGCTATGCACTCTACTGCTACTCCCTAGATGTGGAAATTCAACAATCGAGATCTCCTTCTCGGCCTGATCTGATGACAACTATGCTCCCCCAATTGATCATGCACTTTCTTTCAATCCTTGGAAGATTTTCCAAAAGCTAAAGGCCTCAACATTTTCTTCTTTCCTCCATGAGATCTAAAACCCTTCAAAAGGTCTCGAATGCGTATTCGATGATGCTGTCCCTCTTGAGATTCTCTCCTTGAATCCTCAAAGGATTCTTCGACTTATGTGTTCCTTGCAGAGTCTTTACATGCATGAAGGTGCTATCTCTTCTGATCTTTTCCTGTAGCTTCAACCTTTAAGGAATCAATCCTTATTCCTTCTCCTTTATGTGGAGAATCTGATGCCCTCCTAGCACTCTCTTGCTCAAGCAAACTTCTTGTTGAGTCTGCAGGGTGTTTAGTAACCCTGTGAAGATCCCTCCTTGGACTCTTCTTCTATTCCAGAACTTAAAAGAGTTCCTTTGTGCACTCTATGCACCTACTCAATGCCCTCCTAGCAGAGTGCCTAGAATCCTCAGTGATTTTATTTCTCTATGAACTCATAGTAGAGTTCCTCCTCAACACTCTGTGCCTATGCTCAATGCCCTCTTGGAAAAGATCTATATAATCCTAAGTGATTCTATCTCCTTCTGAACTCAACAGAGTTCCTCTCCTCAATGCAACCCGTGCATCTACTCAATTCCCACCTGGTAGAGTTTTTCTACAGAATCCCACAGAGATTTTGTCTTCCACTATGTCTTCCTCTACACAGTATTGCCTCCAAGGTGTTCAACAACCTTGAGGTCTTCCTCTGAGTCAATGATTTCAGTTGGTGTGCCCTCCTGGCACGTCCTTGTCCAAATTTCGTAGAATTGGAAGTGCACTCTATGCACTAGCTCTCAGAACCCGCAATGCTCTGTCACATCCTCCTGGTATGAAGCCTCAAAGATCTCCAACTTGAAATCAAACAACTTTTGCAAATGGATACCTATCCATACATCTGTAACAAATAATGAACACACAAAGAAATTCACACAACACAAATAATATACAAGAAAAATTTCTCTAGTTTGTATTAATAAAAATGCCTCTTTTTACAAGGTGTTCCTGAGCTCAAACTTTGATAGTGTCTCGGCTCCTTCTCTCTATTCTCTCCTCTCTCTTCCTCTCTAAGACTCTAATACCCTCTCCTAACAATACCAAAAATATCTTTTACATGAGGGGATCTTCGAGCTCTTCCCTCGAAATCTACCTACCCTATTCAATTTATGTTAACTCTACATTGCATGGGATATCTAGTCCAGATTGGATCTAGATTGCATCCTTACAACCATTAAAGTATACCTACATCTAAAGCCTACATAAAGGCACGACCTTTTCGCTGTAAAAGTTTTACAAACATTAAATGTCCTCGATTCAATTTAAATATTTGAATATGAGAGGGTTGTGCCTCTCTTCCTCATTGAATGCATGCGTTGATGTGGCTGGCTAGCTGGAACATGACTGGTATGGAGAGATGCTCCTGCATCACACTCCTCAACTATAAAAATAATGAGCTCATTCTCATGAGCTTCCCATCTTGGCTATTGAAATCCACCTGGATCCCAAACAAATCTTTGGAGCTGGTCATCTTCTCCATTTCTCTGTTGTTGGTTCTTCCACTGCTTTGTTGCTTTTGTTGCTCCTTCTTTCCTTTTGCTCTGTCTTTCCTTGCTGGCAGTCTCTGCTGATCTCAACATCAGCCTCCTGATCTCTTCTAGCATCTCTTCCAACTGTTGCAATGGCTGGTTCGTTCCATGTAGTCTCCTCAACTGCATTTTCTTTCTGCAGATGGGAAGATCATCATGATCTCCCATGTCATCTTCTTCATCCTCTATGGCCCCAAATTACTACCCTATTGCAGACTTAATCTTTGTAGTCTCCTTACTGAATTGTTTTTCATCCATCATCTCTAATAGTTCTTATGCCATTCCTCTTGCTGGTATGTGTCCAACTTTTTCCAGTTGCTCCTCAGCCTGGAATTCCCCTTCATCTACTCCCAACTTAACTTATCGAATGTGAAAGTTCTGCACCTTCACCTTTCTCTCTAGGGCTTCAATTTGTTCACATAGATCAACAAATCTCATGTTGTCTACATCTTCTTCTTCTACTTCGGCAAGCTCCAATGTTGCAGTCTTTTCAACTTCCTGGCTGAAAATATTGAGCCGCTCCTCATAATGCCCATCCCCTTCTTCTGCTTGGGTAGTCTCTAATTTCTGCTCCAATTCTTCTTTGACAGTCGCATCTGGTTGTCCTTCTGCTGTTGCTACATCTGCAACACAGGTTTTAACCCCAACTGAGCTAAGTGGCAGGAATATTTTAATTCCTCCAATCATCAGAATGCTCTTCTGATCTTCTCTCTCTGTCAGCTCCTCTAGCTGATATGAACTCACCTCCAAGTTCATGAGACTTTCACATAGCCTCATTTCAGTTCCCATGCTTACTTAGAAAGTTGGGATTTTCTTGCTACCCTCCTAGCAGTCCATGAGATCCCACAATTATCTTGACTCATTTCCCTCCTAGAAATTGGGAATTCTTGCTCTGCCCTTTTGGTAGTCTTTGAGATCTTCAATTGATCTCATGTCATCCTCAGCATCACTGAGATATCTCCCAGCCTCTGGTTCACATACTTGAACCATTTTCCCCATGGTCTATTGAGGTTTTCAGCATGCCTCAACTATCCCCTTAACAGCCTCTATTGTCTTTTGGCCACCAATTCCCTGACTGGCCATTTTAATTTTGTCTTCATGGGCCATTCGTATACCCATATTGACCTTGTATCCTATTCCATCTGCAGTGCAAGCTCATCCATCCTCACCCTGATCTCGGCAAGATCTTTTTCCATTGCATCATTACTCTACCACTGATGGATATTCCTTCCATCATGTGCATGACCTTCAGTATCCATCTTGTTGTCTTCTGTCCGCCCTCCTGACAACCTGTTGTTGTCACCCTACAATCTTGAGTGCTTCTATCGTTTTCTTACAGTCCTCCTGACTATTTTCCTTGACTGTTTCCTACCTACAAACAATCATCATATAGTTCCAGCACTCTATCTCCTTCTTCCTGTCCCTAGAATTTTCCTCTGATACCAAACTAATGTGTACCATAGTTTTTCCTTCCTTCTCTCTCTTTGCTTGAAATATAAAAACAGAGTCAAGCTCTGATACCAATTTGATCGTAGCACCCCCTTCCTTGGCATGGTTTGCACGACCTCCCGGTCTAAGGATCATTCACAAACATCCACTGAGCCTAAGTGGCTCTTTCAAATCCTTATCGGAACCTCTCATCTTGATCCATAGGTCCTTCCCTTTTTTTTTTTCGCACGGCCCTTGCAAACGACCGTTCCCTTTTCCACGATAGGAATTTTATTTCAGGTTTCGGGACTTCTTGTTTCCCAATGTCAAGAATCCTTGACCCTTTGTCCTCCCGATCTCTGAAATGTCGATTTACCCAAAATACCAGGACAATTTGTTTCCCAACTTTCCCCTCCTTTTGTGATTTTGGGTTTTCCAAGACCGAAATGCTTGGCTCTCTTGGACTTCAGGATTTCCGAAATACCAAAGTGACAATACAACCCTTTTTTCTCCTGGCCAAGATCAATGGTTGTGATCCACTCCCAAATCAACAACCCTAATATTTTCAGTATTTTCCCACCTAAGAGACTTGATCTCTCGTCCTCAAGATTTTTGAAATCCTGATATCCAGTATGCCGAAATCTTGGCCTTCGCCCTCGCGACCTGGCGATGCTCTTCTGAATGTTTTTGGGACTTCACATTTTGGAATTTTACGAGTCCCGTTGCACTAAGCCTTCGCTGAACTCTGATACTTTCTGTACCTAAGGTACCGAAGTACCCTCCTACTGCCACGTGTCCTCTCCCTGGACGCTTCCAATCCTCTTTCAGATTTCGGTAGTCCACGATCCCTATGGCCCAATTCCTCTATCTTCTCAAATCCCCAATATTTGAAAACCCGGTTGACTCCCTGATCTTCGTCACATGTCCTCCTATTAAGGGATGGTCTAGATTGTTTCGGTACTTTGCAAGTTGTGAAGTCGAAAGAATCTCCCGGCTCTACCTTCTGATGTCCAAATCCCTGATATGAAAGGATATCGTGACACATGTCCTCCTCAGATGGAGGGATCAAATATCTTCTCACTTATTTCAGGACTTTCACTGTGAAATGCCCCGATCTCTCGTCATCAAGACCTCCAAAATCCCAAACTTAGAAATCTCGATATCCACATTTGTTTGGAACTTTTCGAGTTCTCTGTTATGTGCTTGAGGATTAAACCTCGTGCTTCTTCAGATAGATCCAATGGCTATCGACTATCCGAATGAGATCAGACGTCTCAGATCTATTCTTGTTATGCGCTCTCTTGCTGCTCCCTAGATGTGGAAATTCAACAGTCTAGATCTCCTTGTCAACCTAATCTGATGGCAGTTGTGCTCCCCAAGTTGAGCATGTGCTTTCTTCCGATCCTTGGAATATTTTCCAAAAGATAAAGGCCTCGACCTTTTCTTCTTTCCTTTGTGAGCTCTACAACCCTTCAAAATGACTCGATTGCATATTTGAAGACGTTGTTCCCCCTGAGCTTCTCTCCTTGAATCCCCAAAGGATTCTTCAACTTTTGCGCTCCTAGCAAATTCTTTGCATGCACTAAGGTGCTATCTCTTCTAAGCTTTTTCTGTAGCTTCACACTCTAAGGAATCAATCCCTATTCCTTCTACTTTAGGTGGAGAATCTGATGCCTTGCTGGCACTCTCTTGCTCAACAGAACTTCTTGCTGAGTCTGCAGGGTGTTCAACAACCCTGTGAAGATCCCTCCTTGGACTCTTCTTCCATTCCATAACTTAAAAGAGTTCCTCTCTGCACTCTATGCACCCACTCAATGCCCTCTTGGCAGAGTGTCTAGAATCCTCAGTGATTATGTTTCTCTATGAACTCATAGAAGAGTTCCTCCTCAACACTATGTGCATGTGCTCAATTCCCTCCTCGTAGAGATCTATAGAATCCTAAGTGATTCTATCTCCTTATGAACTCAACAAAGTTCCTCTCCTCAATGCAACCAATGCATCTACTCAATTCCCACCAGGTAGAGTTTTTCTGTAGAATCCTACAGAGATTCTATCTTCCACTATGTCTTCCTCTACACAGAATTTCCTCCAAGGTGTTCAACAACCTTGATTTCTTCCTCTGAGTCAATGATTTCAGTTGGTGTGCCCTCTTGGCATGTCCTTGTCCAAATTCCGTAGAATTAGAAGTGCACTCTATGCACTGGCTCTGAGAACCCGCAGTGTTCTGTCACATCCTCTTAGTATGAAGCCTCAAAGATTTGCAACCTAAAATAAAACAACTCCAGCAAATGCATACCTATCCATACATATACAACATATAATGAACACACAAATACATTCACACAACACAGAGAATATACAGGAAAAACTGCTCTGGTTTGTATTAATAAAAATGCCTCTCTTTACAAGGTGTTCCTGAGCTCAGACTTTGATAGTGTCTTGGCTCCTTCTCTCTATGCTCTCCCCTCTATTCCTCTCTAAGACTCTAAGACCCTCTCCTAACAAGACCAAAAATATCTTTTACATGTGGGGCTCTTCGAGCTCTTCCCTCCAAAGCTACATACCCTATTCAATTTACAATAACTCTACATTGAATGGGCTGTCTAGTCCAGATTGGATCTAGATTGCAGCCTTACAACCATTAAAGGCTACCTACATATAAAGCCTATGTATAGGCATGGCCTTTTGGCTCTAACATACTTACAAACATTAAATGTCCTCGATTCAAATTAAAAATTTGAATATGAGAGGGTTGTGCCTCTCTTCCTCATTGAATGCGTGAGCTGATTTGGGTGGCTCGCTGGCGCATGAATTGTGTGGAGAGATGCTCCTGCATCAGTAGGGCCCACAGTCTCCATGCTTGAACTAATAAATACTGAAAATGTCAGATCAACTTTAGTATTTTTCAAATTGCAGGGACATGACTTGACAGTTTTGGAGTAACCCGCCAATCATTCTCCAATTTTCCCCACCTAGGAAAACATTAGTTTGGATTGCAAGATCACCCTGTAGAATTATTTGTCGCACAAATTTGATCTCTACAATGCCTTGCAGTCATCAATCTTGATAGATCATGATCAAATTTAATTTAGCCCTGATATAGATAACTTCTTCACCAAGTTTAAGTACCTTGTACTACCACCTAGAGCGCCATGTTGCAAGACAAACAAAGATGACATGCAGCCCAATCAGGCCAGTGAAAAATGTCACATTCTAACTACATTTCTGTCTTACAAAGGTTCTTAACTCACTGACATGCGGAACACGTCCCATGTGTCCATGTCATGCCTAGTGAAATCAATAGGTCACGTCACTTCGGGACTTCGGGATTCGAGAGATTTCACCTTAGGACACCCCATTTCTCCTGAACTCCAAACTCTCAAACTATATTACCTTTCGCTCTTGGATTAACCCTATGGTTTTGATTCGTTCTTGGTAAAATCCAATGGTAACCACTCGACCCATGGATCTATGATGTATATCCTCTTCAGAAATTTAGAACTTCGGGCTTCAACTCTTTCTTCTCTATCACACATAAACTTCACCGGATTCGTGAAGTCCAAAGCACTTAGGGGTTAATACTCAGTTTTCTTCCTTTGCAGGTTATGTAAGTTGGTGTAATCATATGAAGGAAGCATCTTACCTCAAAAGTTATTCGATTTACATGTCCTTCCTTGACCGATCTATGTGCACATTGACTTTGGTTACATACAGAATTTTGTGTATACATTATTAGAGCATTATTTACAATAAGAGGTTATGGATTTTTTGGTCTATGGTACTCCAACTGTAATATTTTGAGCAATATTCATTCAAATGCAATTGTTTCTTTTTCAAGATACTTTGAATTCATCACTATATTTCGGTGGTAATGAAGAATGTTTTCAAATTGTTATTCATTCTATCTATTCTCTATGGTATTTGTGTATGTACACATTTAAATGACAATTCAATATATATATAATCCAATGGTCAATAGGAAGATAACAAATAGTTCTACCATTTATTTATGTATGAGCACACACACACACACACACACACACACACACACACACACATATTTAAATATATATGTACCACCATCACATTTCAAGTAAACAATATATTCAGTATCATTTAACTATAATAATACATCATATTCCTAACAAATAATAATCATAAACATAATATTGACAAGAAATGCAAGACAAGATACATATCTGAAACCTAATGCTGGAATACAAATGGAACAACCACGCTCCACCCAACCATAGAACAAAAAAACCAAGTTCACTTGTCCTACTCACCCCCTAGCCTGACCATGATTCCATAAGGGAAAACTGAATCATCCTCCTTAACTATAGTCACCATCCACAAATCATAAATTCCTTCACCTCACACTAACACTGCTCATAACAACAAATAGTTTCCTTTCCCCAACATCCACAGATCATAAATTCCTTTGCCTCACACTAGCAGTGCTCATAAAAGAAAATAGTTTCCTTTCCCCAACCTTGACATATCATAAATTCCTTTGCTTCACACTAACAGTGCTCATAACAAAAAATAGTTTATTTTCCCCAACATACTAAGCCGAGTCTTTCCTCCTCCATATGTTGTTTTTATATGCAACCTTGTGCCTAGGTATTTGCTACCCTCCTTGGGAAATTCACAACTTTACAAATCCCTGATTTTTAGGGCTTGCTAGTGGTCAAATTCCACATTAGCCACTTGTAAAAATCATCCTTGAGGTAACTCAAGCCTGTTCCCCACGCATGGAGTCATGGTCAGCTATTTTTAACTTGGTTGTTCCAATTGTCTTCCAACATTTAATTTATTAAAAGTTTGTCTTTCACATGTGTCAAAATAAAAGAGGTTAGTTCAGCAAGTCAAATGTTTTCCCAACAATCATCAAATAATTAATTACACCGATAAAAATTCCAAATTCGGATTTTCCAAATCCAAATTTTCCAAAAACGTAAATTTATTTCAAAGTTCACTTAGAATCTAATATTCTAAAATTTGAGGATATTAGAGGACACCTCAACAGAATGGAGTTCTTTAAAGAAAGAATGGGGCAATACAATAAATGGCTCGAACAATGTTAATGGATTCCAAATTGACAAATATCTTTTGGACACATGCAATGCATACAATGGTTCACATTCAAGACAAAGCAATGATCAGAAACAATAGTGACAAAACTCCATATGAGCAATGGAAAGTAAATTCCACATCAAAAGAGAAGATGGACGAATGTGAAATTTTGACTCTCGTGTGGAGAAATGAGTACTTGTTTGTTACTCAAGTACAAGGAAAGCATACAAGTGTTACAATTTGAGGTTGAAAAAAGTTGTGAAAAACATCAATGTAACAATTGATGAAATAGGTGGACACGAATTAAAGGAAGAAGAAAATGAATCAATGGAACAACTTTATGAAGAAGAAGCAGAAGAGGAAGAAGAAATAGAATGGGAAGATGAAGAGGATCAGATAGAATTAGAAGAGAAAGTTCAGCAAATGCCTCCAAAAACACCTACCAAACAAGTACAAAAGAATGATCCTTTAGATACGATTATCATAAACAAAGATGCAGAAATTGAGACTAGAAGAAGAATCTATTCACTAGAGAAAATGCACCTAGAACTCTCATCTACGATTGAACCAAAACGTTTTGAAGAGGCCAACAATGATAAATTTTGGAATAAGGCCATGGATGAAGAATTGGATCAAATAAAGAAGAATGGCATTTGGGAATTGGTTCCAAGACAAAAGAATAATAATGTGATTGGCACAAAGTGGGTATTCAGAAATAAATTGAATGAAGATGGATAGGTTACAAGGAACAAAGCTAGATTGGTATGTAAAGTATATGCACAGGTTGAACGAATTGACTTTGAAGAGACATTTTCTCCAATTGCCAGAATGGAAGCAATATGATCGCTCCTAACTTATGCATGCTCCAAGAATATTAAAGTGTATTAGATGGACATGAAATCATATTTTCTGAATGGGGAACTTGAAGAAGAAGTATACATTGAACAACCAGAAGGATTTCAGTTGTCAGAGAACACAGATTATCTGTGTAAATTGAAGAAGGACTTGTATGGTCTAAAAAAGGCTCCTAGAGCATGGTACTCTAGAGTGGATAAATATCTATAGAAGGAAGGGTTCAGAAAAGGAAGTGCAGACAACAACCTCTACATCAAGGTAACTCAAGATAGTATTTTATTAATTGAATTTTATGTTGATGATATTATTTTTAGAATTACTGATGACAGGTTAAGCTAGAAATTTGCAAAGGATATGCAGAATGAATTTGAAATGTCATTACTTGGAGAACTATCCTTCTTTTAGGGTCTTCATATACATCAAAGAAACCAAGAAATTTTTATTTCTCAAACCAATTATATTAGAGAAATGGTAAACAGGTTCATATTGGAAGATTGCAAACCAGTTACTACTCCTATGCAAACCAACTGCAAGTTGAGAAAAGATGATGATTCAAAGTCTATAGAATAGAGCCAATACATGTCAATGATTGGAAGTTTACTATATTTGACAAAATCTAGACCATATGTAATGCATGTAGTTGGACAGGTGGCATTATTTCAAGCAACACCAAAGGAATCACATGTATTAGCTGTGAAGAGGATCTTCATATATCTCAAAGGAACATAAGAGTTTGGATTATGGTATCCAAAAAGAAAGGATTTATCACTTATTTCCTACACACATGCAGATTGGGTAGGTTCATTTGATGAGCAATGAAGCACCAGTGGAGCAACGTTCTACTTGGGTGAGTGTTTAGTATCATGGTTAAGAAATAAACAATCATTAATAGCATTATCTACAGTCTTGGTAGAGTATATTGCAACAACAACATGTTGTACACAGGTTCTATGGATGAAACAAATTCTGATAGATATACAGGTTGAGTATGATGAGCCCATTCCAATCTATTGTGATAATAGAAGTGCCATCAATATCTCAAATAACCCAGTGATGCACTCCAAGATGAATAGCATTACAATAAAGTATCACTTTCTATGGGAACAGGTTGTAGAGAAGAACATCAGAGTTGAATATGTGGGAACAAAATAACAAGTGGCAGACATATTTACAAAATTGCTTCCACAGGAAGCCTTTGAGTATCTTCACTAACACTCAGAGTAATTTATACTCCAAAATGAATTTTTTTTAATGTTTATCTTATATGTACTAGATTTACTCGAGGAACACCATAAAGAGGACAACTCAGGTCGGGAGATCAATTTCAGGAAGAGTTCAATCAGGGGGAATATCCCCAAGGAAAGTTAAGTTAGTTGTGGTAGCCCCAGATGGAAAGATACCTTTTCCATTGATGAAAAAGGGGGAGATATTTATCAGATGTAGAAAACAAGGGAAAGGTTCCAGGGTGAGCGATGGTCACAGGGGGAGCATGAGTGATATGACTTCAGTATTGCTTGACATGACTTCAATATTGCATTACATGAATTTAGTATTGCATCAGAGTGTTTCCATCAATGCCAAAGTGGGAGATTTTTTCTTAATTGGGATGATTGTCATTGATGTCAAATGTTGAAGAAAGTCTGGTAGAGAATTTTCGTAGCACAAAGGTTTGGGTAATGTAGCCAATTTTGTTTGATGGATAATGGTATGAGTTTTTATATATTTGCAGGTAAGAAAATTCTATATGGATAGTACATGTCATGCCATTTCTGGTGGTATGTGGAACTTCACATAACTCCTCACGGTTATATATTTATGGCCATGCGAAGTTGGAGAACCCTCATGAGTCATCTAGAAGCCCCAAAATGTCAAAGTAGTCAAAGTGTTTTCAAAAGAAATTATTTAAATAATAAAGTTAATGGAGAACTCCCTAAAATAAGGAAAGTGGGATACTACATGAAAGTATAAATAAGAGGCAAGGCTCTCTCATTTAATCACACTTGAACCTATTGAATATCATTGAATATCTATTTTGTGAAAGGTTATTTGGCTAGGTATTATTGATAGAAAGAAGTGCGTTAGAAAAAGTGCAGCAAGAAAAGTGCGACAAAAAAGGTCAGTAGGAAAACTGCGATAGAAAAGGTGTGGTAGAAAAAATTCGATAGAAAAATCGCGACAGATAAAGTGCAACAGAAAAATCACAGCAGAAAAAGTGCAGTAGAAAAAGTGTGACAAAAAAATTGCGGCAGAAAAAATGTGCGATAAAAAAATCACGACAACAACATGGTTGGGGTCTATTTATGAGGGATATGACACATCTTGTTTGAGGTATGTTTTGTGAGCTAGGTTTTATCTCTTGAGATGGTATTGTATGTTCATTATTGTTGCATATACTAGATTTTTTGAGGGATACAGTTGGTATTTTGTTGATGGTATTTGTCATATGGGTATTGGTCTTTTGGTTGTGAAGAGTTGTTGAAATATTTGGTTTAGATTGAGGCTACATAACAGTGAGGTTGTGACACATGGTTTTATGTAAGGGTTTATGGTATTTGGTTTATGGATAGAGTGAGGAATTGTTAGATAAATTTTGATAGTTATATTGGTGTATGTCTTTGGTATATGGCTGAGACAAGTATTTGATGAGTTGGCACATACATGAGGTGTATAGTTGATGAGTTGGAACATACATGTGGTGTATATTTGATGATTTTGGTACATATTGATGACTCAAGGTTGATGCATGGTACATGTTTGTTCAGGTTATTGGTACAGGTTGTTTGGTGCAGGTTGATTGGTACACGTTGTTACAGGTTATTGGTATAGGTTGACAATGAAAGGTTGACAGTGGAAGTAGTTGATTCAGTGACAGTGAAAAGCTATCTACATTTGGCATTTATATTTTAGGGTGGTTGGGTGGGGAAAGGAAAGGTGGTTGTATTCACCTTCTAGCTATAGTCAGAGAAATTAGGGGGTTGTACCCTCCTTCTGGTTGTAGCCAGAGAATTGGGGAGTTGGATCTTCCCTCAGGTTGTATCCTGAGAAACTACGTGTTGGAGCCTCCTTCCATTTGCAGCTGGAAAACAAAGGAATTTGGTGCTTCCGATGAATGTAATTCTTCAAGACATATAAGAAAAATAATTATGTGGTTTTCTCTCGCTTTGGGTTTCCACGTAAAAACACTGGTGTACTGTGTATGTGTATGATTCCTCATTTGTTCAAATGTTTATTTACTCTACAATTATTGGATGATAATGCTACATTGATATGACACTTGCATTATATGGTTAAAAAGGATTAAATTTCTCTATTACTAACTCACCCCCCCTCTCAGTACTCCAACATCCTCTTCATATGCAAAGCTCTAAATTTCACATTCCTTATTAGGAGTTTCATCCATCAATTTATTGTTATCAATTTCTTCATTTTTAGGTGCAATATCTTCATCATGTTTTTTGATTTCTGCTTCATATTTGCTTCTCCATATATTTCTGTAAGGAATTCTATTTGATGAAATTTTATTTTCTACATTTTTCCTTTGAGTTTTATCCTCTTTTCTTTTCTTCCAAATTTCATTACATTTCCTTCCTGACTTGTATGGATTATTTTTCATGGGTTGTCTTCTTGATTTCCGACATTCTTGGGATTTATTCCCAAAATTATTACAGTTGTATCATCTCATGGTATGACAAAAATTTGTTGTGTTCCCAACATAATTGCATCTCCAACATCTCATTAAGTTATTAGACCTTCCTAATTTTTCTTTTCATGACTCTTGCATTCCAATGCTTTGTGACCAAAGTTTTTACAAGAAAAGCAATAACCATTGAAGGTTTTTCTAGACTCGAGTATGTTGTGACATGAGAACTATGTCTTTTGATATGTTTCTTATTTTCTACTTCTATAGCTTCTTCATTTAACAAAGTTCATGTTTTGCAGTTTGTTTGTGATTTCACTTTTTCCTTTTGAGGAGGATAATCCTTTCTCATGTTTGTGAATGGTGTTCTAGTTTCTGCCTTCTTCTTTCTTATTGCACCCAAGACCATTTTTGTCATCGATGGGTCTTTGAATATTCTAGATCTTATCCAAGATGGTTGAACAATTCTAGAATTTGATAGTTGATTTTGTCTTTTCATTCCTATTTTTGAGGTTGATAACTTCCAATTCCAACATGTGACATGTTTCTTCCTTTTTAGTCAACTGTATATTCAATTTGTCTTCTATTTCATTAGATTCTTCAAGATTAGTCTTTAGACTGATGACTATTTCTTCTATCTCATCCAAGACTTCTATGAATTTATTGGTTTTGTCATATGTCTTCAACTCTTCTATTTCTTTTGTTATATCAACAACTTCATTCTTCAATCTTTTGATTTATTCCTTATTTTCTAGCTGAATCCTTTTGAGGTTGATGACTTCCAATTCTAGCATGTGGCATGATTCTTCCTTTTTAGTCAACTAGCTCTTTAGGGTTTCTTCAATTTCCTTAGCTTCTTCAAGTTGAGTATTTAGATTGTTTACCATTTATTTTGTTTCTTCTTGTTGGAGCATAACCCTTACTTACATTAGTTTATACCTAGCTTAGAATCCTAGATATTGGTTAATACATTCCATCACACTTTATTTCACCTAATTTGGCCACATAGAGAATAAGGGTGCCTCATCCCTAGATTTTAGGGAAAACTTCTATTTTTAAATCAAGAGTCAACTCTCGGTTCTTGATTTTCTTGATTCATTCTTGATTTATTCTTGATTTATTCCAAATCCCCCTTGAAAAAACTCATCCATTATTGGTTAATGTGCACCTCCTCTTTGAGTGAGAGATTTATTCCTTAATTAATGATTTTTTCCTTTACTATTATTAGTAACTGTTATTTCGGGTCAGTTAATTGAGTTGGAACTGCTTCTCTTGTCAATTAAGTGAGCTTGAGTGAGCTAATGCACACCAATTGACTCGTCAAAATTAGTGAGTGTGTCACATGTGTCTTTAGTGGTCTAGGTCGAACTATGTGGTCTCCTTTAGCCTATGACACCTATTTTAGCTTTTTCTAGCTTTTTTTACTAGAATTTATATGTTGGAAATTCTATATATTCACCTCCTCTCTTCCTTTTGAGGTTGGTTGCTCATGTATATGTTGGTTGTGGAGCCTGATTATCTTCATGATTCAAAGCTATTTTACTTTCAGCTGTTTTTATACCCCATGAATTATTTATACCCCAGAAGTATGTACACTCTTCCACACGGTGGAGTGCAGAGGGGGGGTACCCCCTCTATGGGGTCTAGGGGGGCTATCCCCTCAGCTGGGGGGTCTGGGGACAAGAGGGCCCCCAGCGGGGGTTCAGGGGCGAATACCTTGAAGGAAAAATTGCCTTGTAAAAGTATATTGTAATTTCATTGTAAATATGGACCATTCATTATAAGGTCACAAATCTAACAGTAGAAATTATGTTAGGAAAATTTTCCCTATAAGGAAACCCTCTGTTATGAGGGAAATGTATTGTTTCTATGCATTACGATGAATATTGTATTATGAGATAGGATACTGTGAGAGAAAGAAGAGGAAGTTATATCGGGTTTTGTTGTAGGTTGTATCCCTTCATTTGCCGGATTATAATAAAGGAAGGACTTGGCAATTTCGCTGGTTGGCATAGCCCACACTGGGTGAACCACATAAATTTGTGTCTCTCTTGTATTGTGTATCTTCTCTGTTTTGTTTCCACATTTGTTTTATTTTATTTCTCCGCGGTCCTATTTTACTAACTCATTTTTTATTAATATAATTCACTGATTTATGGAGAAAAAAATTTCTCTCATCTCTTGAATATCAACAAATTGTATGTGTTCAATTTAACTAGAATTCTAGATCTATCGGGGTTTCTGCAGGAATTCTACATGGTATCAAAGCTAGATTGAATCTAGTGGATTGTACACGGTTCTATTTGCAAGTATAGATCATCAGGAGGCACAGAAAGAAAAAATTGATCATCTCTCTTAGCCCACAAAACTCATTCTAAATCCTTTCAATTACTTCAAATGGAATACAAGGATCTCTCTGCTCCTCTGGAGCAAAGGGATTTATAGGGTAACAATGGGAATGGAGAAAGAAACGACTGCTACAGCAGAGAAGATCAAGTATTTCAATAAATTAGATGAAACAATTGGGATGATATTCCTATCAATTTCCAGAGATCTCCTCTTTCATGTTAGTGAAGCCACTACTCCCGATGTGTTCTGGACCATATTGGAAGGACTATTCGACAAGCAGTATGCTATGAGAGTGCATCAACTGGAGAATGAACTCATATCCCTAAGTCCAATTCATTTCAGCAACCTGCAAGAATTCTTCACCAATTTCAAATCCCTCCTCATTGAACTTAATGCATGTGGATTCAAGAAAGAGGAATATGAGCTCATCCTTTCAATTCTCTCGAAATTAGGCCTTGAATATTTTGTATTTGTATCATCTTTTCAAGCATCTAAATTGACTCAGGAAACATGGAAAATGCCTCCATTGAAAGATTTCATTTCATAATTGACTCAAGAGCATGTTAATTTAGTCCAAATGGGTTCCATCAAGCATTCCAAGAACCAAGCACTTGCAGCTACTGATGCTCCAAAGAGCAGTGGAAAAGACAAGCAAAAAGGAAAGGGTAAATTTCCTGATTCGAAGAAGGAGAGATCCTCACAGTCTTCGGAGAACTCTTCTGAGCCTAAGGGTAAGAAGAAGAAGGAAAGAACACTTTTCATCTACTGTTCCAAAGGTTTTCATCCCGAATAAAATTGCATGAGGAAGACTATCAATGAGATGGCCAAGCAATTGCAGTAGCACAATCTCACGGTGCTCGAAAATGAAAAGAAGAAAGATGATAACAGAACGGGAGGTAGAGCATGACATGGTCATGCTTTAATGGCTGTCACATACACTCCATCAGCTTGGATCCTTTATTCAGGTGCATCGAACAATATTTCTGCATCAAAAGATGAATTTCCCTCCATCGAAGAAAGCACCAGATCCCCAATTTACTTGGGAGATGCCACACCCGCAAAGGTGTGCAGAGAAGGAATTGTTGATCTTGAATGGGGATGATTCACAAATGTTCTTCATGTTCCCTCATTGTCCGCAAATCTTCTCTCAATATATCATATCACACATTCCAGCTCTGGAAGGAATGTGGAGTTCACTCTGGACTCCACAGTGATTACCAACATTTTCACAGGCTCATAGCTTGCACATGGAATTGTAGATCACGGTTCTCGTTTCTATTTCTTCTCCCACTTTGTTTCTAAATAAATTAGCATTGTATTTATATCACAATATAATAATATCAACAAGTTATGGCATGAAATATTTGTCCATATAAACTATAATTACTTGCATCAACTCATCAAGGAAAACATGGTAGAAGGATTGTCAGCTATTAAATTCAAAAGTGGTGTATGTCAATGATGCATTCTTGGAAAGCATCCAGAGAAAAAGTTTGACAAAGGGAAGGAACAGAGAGATTCTTCACCTCTTGGGATGATTCACAGTGACATCATGGGCCCATTCCCACAGCCTTCAATCAGTAAGGCTCGATATGTACTCACCTTCATAGATAATTTCTCTCACTTTACTTGGGTATTTTTTTGAAATTAAAATCAGAAGTATTTTAATGCCTTATAGAATTTAAAGCACTTGCTGAGAATGAGTCTGGGTGTAATATTAATACTCCGTAGTGATAATTGGGGGGATTATGTCAAAAAATATTTACAACAACTTTGTATTGATGCAGGTATAGAACTACAACACACAGTGCCATATACACCACAACAGAACGGTGTTGCGGAGAGGAAAAACCAGTCCTTAAAAGAGATGGCCAATTGTATGCTATAGTTGAAATCATTAGCTCCCAAGATATGGGATGAAGCTATTAATTGTGCAGCATACATTCAGAACCGATTTCCTCACAAATCACTCAAAGGCACCACTCCTTTTGAATGTTGGACCGGTAAGAAACCGAAGGTGTCACACGTTCACATTTTTGGTTCACAAGCATGGGCTCACATTTCGACAGATAAGAGGAAGTATTTGGAGCCTCAAAGTGTTAAATGCATATTTTTTGGATATCCTAAAGGTGTCAAAGGATATATATTGCTGGACTCTCATAGTGAAAATTTCATTCTAGCTCGAAGTGTGAAGTTTGAAGAAGAATCGCTGCATGATTTTTCAGAAGATCTTGTCGAGGAACTGCTTGTTGTCACTGATGAGGAGGAGTCAAAAAATTCTTAGAGAAATTTAGAGTAGCCTTTTGGGTATAATACATAGGATGAGGAGGATTTCATGGCTGCTCCAACTTAGTTGCCAACTTGGGTAGAGAAAACCTTGTAAGATGCGGGTGAACTAGTCGGTGATCCTGTGGATACAAGAAGGACTAGATCACAGTTGTTTGGGGTTCCTCAAGCCCTAGCTGCTACATAACCATTTCTGCCCATAAATTGATATATGAAACTTGTTTCAGATCCACAGTCACACTCTAAGGCTACTGGAAACCCACTTTGGGAGGCTGCCATGGATGAAGAGTACTCTGCTCTTATGGACAACAACACATGGGACTTGGTTCCATTTTTGAAAGGAAGAAAGATTGTTCGATGTTGATGGATATATCAAACAAAGATTGTTGCATATGGTGATATAAGAAAGTACAAATATTGACTTGTTGCAAAAGGATACTCACAGGTACATGGCATAGACTACGCAGAGACATTTGCACCTGTTGCAAAAATGGACTCCATTCAACTAGTTTTGGCCATTGTCACTTCACGCAGATGGGAAGTTCATCACATGGATGTGAAGAGTGCATTTATTCATGGAGATCTCAAGGATTAGATATATATGGAGTAGACACAAGTATACATTCAGAACTCTTCCCTCATTCGTATATTAAATAAATCTTTGTATGGCCTAAAACAGGCTCCCAGAGCCTGGTATGCAAAGATGGATTCTTTCTTTCTTTCCATTGGATTCATTCGATGCAAATCTGATCTGAATGTTTATTTGATGCAACATGATGATTCCATTTTTATGATATTACTTTATGTATATGACTTACTGATGACATGGAACCTCACTTCAACTATTGATTCGGCAAAATCAACATTGCATGATCGATTTTCCATGAAAAATTTGGGATTATTGCACTACTTTCTTGGTCTTGAAGTTTCTCAATCTACTTTAGGGATCAAGATGGCATAGTCTAATTATGCATAAGATCTACTTGTCCTCCTTTAGATGGAAAAATGCAAGCCAACAACATCTCCCTTTTCTTCAGGGGTTAGATTTGAGGATGCAGGTACTACACCTTTGGTGGACAGTACACTATCTCGACAGTTGGTTGGGAGTTTGTTGTATCTCACTCACACCCGACCTGATATCTCTTTCACAGTAGGAGTTTGTTCTAGATATATGTAGGAGCCTCATGAGCTTCACTGGAAAGCTGCAAAGAGAATCCTTAGATATGTGAAAGGTACTCCTAGTTTTGGTATCTTTTATGCAGCAGATTGCCCACTTTCACTAATTGGGTACACAGATTCTGTTTGGGTTGGCGATGGTACAAACCATAAGTCGACCTCTGGTTATGTTTTCATCTTTGGTTTAGGGCCATTTTGTTGGTGTAGCAAGAAGCAATCCATGATTGCTTTATCTATAGCAGAGGTAGAGTATAGAGGTGCAGTGAATGAACCTACATAGGTTATTTGGTTGTAGGGGCTTCTCTCCAAGTTTGGTATTCAGTATCCACTTCTGACTGTCATATTTAGTGACAATAAGGGGTCCATTCAGATATCGATTGATCCAATTCATAGGCATAGGACCAAGCACATCGATAT
>JASDQU010192043.1:7985-20037 GCA_032191745.1 Picea mariana
CATAGATAAGGGATGTTGACCCCTTATATTGTGTTTTACCCTGATTTTTCTAGACAAACATGTTTTATAACCTTTTATATAAATAGAGATCAACTCTACTTCATTTTGGCATAGCCTTCTCACTTGAGAAGAGACTACATTGGCTGAAATTTGCGCCCTACTTGGGAAAATATCTTTATCTCTCTTGGTTAAATTATCTTGTGATGGTTTATCTTTGCTATTAGATGGATGGATGATGTGCTAGCTCTCTTGGAATCTTGTTTCTTTCTTTATGGTGGAATTTGCTTGGTGAATTATGGTTTCATCTTGTTAATGCTTCAACTAGGTAAGTATTTCATGTTTATTGCTATGTTTTCTTGGTTGCAAGGTTAATGTGATGATTTCTTGGTGAGTATAAGGGAATATAACCCCCTCCAAGTCCATTTTAATTTTTGAAATAATTTTTGGTGTAAAAGATACTAGGAGGAGTAAAAGGGATTACACCCTCCTAGGTTTTCCTTGTTGGTTAGGGTTTTCCTTGGGGAGTAAAAGGGATTACAACCCCAAGGAATTAACTCATCCAAATTGTTTCATCAATATACTCCATTTACCCAATAGAAAGACACTAATATTCATGCATTGGAGAAATAAATTATTGCATTGGTAATCGTAAAAAGTCGAGATATTGAGATCGTCCAAGTTGGAATTTTTTCCATGTGTTCTAATCTTGCTAAGTCCACAAAGGCATATTGTTTATCCAAGTATTTATTGATGTTGTTACAACTTTAATATATAGTCATTAGGGCTGCATAAAAACCTAAACAACTTTCTAAATAACTCTTTTTTCAACCGTCAAAAGTTGCCAGTAATTTGCCCCTATAATCTACTAGTTCTAGTACAGTTTTTGGGTGGATTATTTGCAAGTTTTGGTGGCTGATTTTTTTGTTGTAACCACTTGTTTGATATAGCCATAAGGATGATAAATTATCTCTGCAACACTTTTTTAAAACATCCTTACTTTCATGCTAATGTCTTGCTCTTTCAACCTTGAGTTGTAGTAGTTATACCTAGCTTAGCTCTTGTATCATTATCTTGACTTTTGGCATTTATTTAGCAACTCTAAAAACTATTTACTTGTTGATATATATTTTCGTTGACTGCTGCAAATAGAGACAACAAGATTAACTTTATTTTCCACCTAACATATAGCTCATACAATTTATTTTCTTGTGTCTTCGGCAGGTACAAACACTTTTCACGGGTACTCAAAGACTTGGCAAACTTAAACCAATTTTGAGACATGTCATAAAATCCAGCTTCCACTTAGAAACTTGACCTCTAAAGTGACGAGAATACCAATCTGAGGTGACAGTGGATAGGTTTTCTCTTAGTTTTTGTCATATTGTGGTTTGGTTCAGGCTTTGAACAACCTACATTTTGTGTGATAACACTCCAGAAACCAGAAGGAATACATTCCTCACAATGAAAATCTCTCTCTCCAAGGGGCCTAAAGGGGGCCTCTTCCACAATGTTTACATAAGGAATTCATATAGTTTCCCTCTCTCCATAATTCAAGGAGACAAGATCCACAAATTTAGGATCTAAATAACAACTCAAGGAAAAAAATGAGAAAGCATCTCAACTAACATATGAGACACTTAACTTCCCCTTGAGACTAGGAAGCCACTTGTGATAAAACGAGGAAGAATCCCAAACCAACTCATGAGACTCCCAACTTCCCCTTAAAACTAGGAAACTAATTTGTGGGGCGGATTCTCACAACTAACTCCCCTTTTTACAAATTAAATGAAAAATACATGAGTAGTTTCCACTCACTTCAAGTATTAATCATTTTTCCCATTTGAATGAATAATACATGATCATCCCACACTCATTTAAAGTATTAATTAATTTTTTTTAATAATTAATCATTCATTTTTAAACTTTGTCACCTATCAATAATCAACATTTTAACGATCTTCCTCATGTGTGAAAAGTATTGAATCCTTGTGTGGAGATCCTCCTAGATCATACCTCCCCACAAAAAAAAAATTGGTCCTCCAAAAGTATAGAGATAAAATGTAACTTGAATCTATGCAACCATCTTCTAGGAATACTCTTACACTCCACGATGCAATTCTCCACTACTCGATCTTCATAACGAATGCCTACGACATGTCGCACCCTTCTTCTCCTTCACCTTTGTACTTCGGAATGAGGATGTCGATGCCAACACTTGCATCAATACAAATTTGTAGTTGATTCCTTGATCTTTATAACAAATGTCTATGAAAGACCGCACCCTTTTTCTCCTTCACCTTTGTACTTTGGAATGAGGATGTGGATGCCAACACTTGCATCAATGCAAATCTGTAGTTAGCAATACATGATAAAAATTTCAAAGCAATAAAGTACTTTTCAAGAGTTTATAAAACACTCATGGACAAGTTTATAATGATTTCCAAAACAAACCTTAGAAAAAAATAATGTCTCTCACTCAATAGTGGCTACAAGACCCTTTACAATGTTGCCAACAAGGCTTAGGAATAAAACAAATTACGTCACTCTCATCATCACCTAAGAGTGGATAATCACAAACCTTTTACATCAATTTCAAGGCAACATGCTCATTATCATCACACTCGTCTCGCAATTTTGAGACTTTTGGTTGTAAACATGCCTACTTTCTGTCGAAGTGTCAAAATGGCCTCTTACCACATCATCTTGGTTTGCATGTAAAGCTCAAACAATGAATTTACTGTAATAATTCAGATATTTTTGCCTTGTTGTATCACTTAAAGATCACGAGAATTCTGCAACATACATTCATCCTCTTGCAAAATTCCAAAAAGAGGCAAAAGCCATAAATGCATGAATCTTACATTGAGTTTCATGCTAAGGCACTCAAACAACTGCTCAAATCTTAGCGAACATAGCACCAACAGGTCTATCTCGTCATTCTGCAGCCTTTGACTGTAAACTCGACTCAAATCCAAATTACGATTGCACCATTGAATCTGCCTCGAAAAATCGTGCAAAAATGACTATAATTTCGTACAATTTTGTCATTGTCACTTCCAGACCCCATAGGCTCTCTGCCTCAATCCATGTGCCAAACATGTCATACCCCCTGCAATTAATGCTTGCAACGTCTCAATTTCCATGCCAAAATTTTGGCACGCTCGACCCTTTTTTCCGTTTGATGGCATTGTTGGGTTTAAATTAAAAAATGGTGGGTGAATTTACCAACTGTGTCGGTAGGCGCGTTGGTTAAGGCTTGTGCTAAAGTTGGGGGAGGTCCCAAGGTCAAACCCATGGGCCTCCCCATTGGGCATGTGGTTGCGATGATTGTTTATATATATATATATATATATATATATATATACGTGCTAATTTTAGATCTTTCTCATCATAGGTCTGGTCAGTTCAACCGTTGGATTTGGCACCAGCTGGTCGACCCTTCCCTTTCCATATGTTAAAGGCCTTACCTTTAAATACATTTGACGCCCTTCTATGGTAAGTTTCACCACATAGACCAATTGGTAAATATTTGAGATGGTACCACTGTGGTCGAGGGTTTGACCCTCGATCGTTCTACCCGAACAACTTTTTTTGTTGTTATATGGTTGAAACCAACCGACCAAATGAGTGTTGCCACATGGCAGCCCCAGATTGGTCTGCATATATGCCCACTGGATAATACGATTTCCAACTTGGACTATTAACAGGGATGCCATCGAGATGCCACGTCCCCTGCCAATGATGCCATGTGGAGGTGCCACGTCATATTTCGTATGGCCAAATCATTAGCATGTGTCAGTCTCATGTCATCAGCGGTACTACTACATCAGTTGAAACGTTAGCATCTGTATTTCCATGTGGTGTCCATATGGCTACCATGTGACACATTTTTACTGGTCCACTTGGACCCTGAAAGTGCCAAAAGCGTGTGACACGTGGCAGAATATCGTTCTTCCACGTCAGCATGCTGACATCAGCACTGTACGAACTTCACTATATTTTCTTGTTTGCTAAAAATTTCATAACTCCATAAATTTTACGTCCGGAGTCTGTTTGAGGTTTTGTTTGTGTCATTGGAAATATCTCGATGAGCTCTTTGACTTGGTGTTAGTTTCGTCGAATTCTAGGCACTTTTATTTTTGAAGTTTTTTTGGAGCCCCATGGATCAACTACTCAAATAGGCTACCCATCTCCTATTTATCCAGATTAATAGGCCTTTTTGTTGTCCTTTTGCTTTGGGGATATTGTTGGCATGTTCCTCTTCCTCTCTTGCTTCATGCTTCACAACTACCTACATAACTTGTGTGTCCTTCTTTGGACCAAGTTCAGGATGGAGCTTCCAACATTTCTCGATCTGTGTCCTCTCATATTGCAGTGAGTGAAATAGTTGTGTGACTTCATGTCTATCTTGCCTTCGTTGTAGAGAGTTTTTCTCTTTCAACACATTGTAACACTCTTGTTGTCCCAAGCATTTCGACGAGACTTTGATTTCCTCTGGAATCTCATGCTAGATCTATCACTTTCATAAAGTGATGTGCCATCATCTTTCTTATATGGTGTTGATGATGATCTCAACTCTTTACTTTAAGAATCCTCTACTTTTGTTGCTTTTGAGCATTCTCTTTCACCATACCCCAATCCTACATACCAGGGTCTTCCTTCAACCTCCAGTGGTTGAATGATTTCTTGGAAACCATGCCAATACCTCCTCCTTTATACCCCATCTTCCTCAACAACTTCAATCCAATTCCCTTGGTGTGTCTTTCGAAAGAACCAAAAGAAGCATAATCATTAAAGAGGGAAGGAATTGAACACGGATAATCCTTTACCTCCATTCGTGTTTGTGACACTTGGTCATTTTCCTGAAGTTTGGAATACTTCTCCTTCTAGATGGATGAAGTCGTCGATAAAGCTTCTAGGAAGCCACCTTGGTTACCTAGTGTCTGGAGAGAATCCTCTATTATCTAAAAATATGTGCAACCATCAACATTTTCATGACAAGAACCATAACTAGTATACATGTCATGGCCACAAGTTGATCTAATCTCGGAGGGTTCGTTTGCGTTAACGGAGTTCACCAGGCATCCTGGCTACATCTCTATATACGCTTGGAATACAAATCGCTTCATTATCCTTCTTATGTAAGGTTTGGGACCTTCTCACAAATGTGTTACATGCTCCATATAAATCTACCTTCTTCTTAACAAAGGATTCAAGAAGGCATTCGCATAAGTGACCTTACTCCAGACACCAGAAGGACTACATTCCTCACAATGAAAAGCTCTTTCTCCAAGGGGCCTAAAGGGGTCCTCTTCCACAATGCTTGCACAAGGAATTTATATAGTTTCCCTCTCTCCATAATCCAAGAAGACAAGATCCACTAATTTAGGATATAAATAACAACTCAAGGACAAAAATGAGAAAGCATATCAACCAACCTAGGATCTTTTTGTTCTCTCCTCCTTTGTCTCTTCAATTGATTGAGCTTTTATTCTTTCTCAATAAGTTATGGTAGTTCAACTACTTTTCTTTTGTTAAGCTTAATTAGCTTAACTAATTAGTTGAGACAAATAAATAATAATATATATAGCTAAGGGTCTATTTAAATAATAACTAAATAGGTGGGATCCCTTCTCACTCCAATTTTTATTTCCTTAATAATCATCAAAACATGAAGTATAATACTCCAAATATTTAATTCAAACATCTGCCTTGTAACTCCCATCCTCATATTAATAGTCAAATATTTTAATACCAAAAAATAAAACATGACTATATCCATAAATAGCATTATATCCATGTTGTCCAAAAATTCTATCTAAATGTGTATTTGTTTTCCAAAATTTTGTCATGTCAAGATTGTCCTGAAAAGAAAATAACATTAACAACATTAAAAACCATATTTTCTATGAGAGTCAATTTGCCTCTTTTCACTACTGCTCTCTTTTGATCTTCATGTTGTTTTTCCTTGTGTAGCAACTTTAGGTTGATTGGAACCTTGAGGATGGATTTCGATGATTACATGGGAGAAATTATCCTTGAGGTGGAGATGGGAGGACATTGATTCAAATGAATTTTCAAAATTTGCCACTTTTTTGCCTTTATCAATCTCTGGTTCGGGCATAGTGGTTTTAAACCTTTTGCTTGCATGTGAAGACTGGGTTGGTGAAGCAATGCGATCAGCTTGGGCATTTGGATTAAATGGAAGTGGAGGAGGGGGAAATGGAAACGATATTGTAGGCCACCCATTATGATGTGCAACAGGCTTATGGACGATCTCTTGCCAACCATTATTGGCAGGTGGTTCTGGCTGCATAGAAACATGAGGGGGAACACGGATACCAGAGAAATTTTGGTGTGGCTGGAAAGGAGGCCTTTCAGGCATAGGTTGCATAATTCCTTGGCCAACTAGATTGAAAACCCAGCTAGGAAAAGTTGATATAGTTCTTATGGATTAGCATCAAAATGTATTGAGAATCATGGCCTTCTATGGCCTATTTGCCAATTGTTTCCTCTACCTCTATTTACACCTCTGTCATAACTGCCCCTGCTAAAGAAACTCATCCTGAAGCAATATTTCAATCAGAATACGAAAAATTTTAACAATACATTCGCTAATACTCTACCTAAATAAAATCAAGATGTTGGCTCTATCATTCACAAACAGGAGCATATGCAATCCATCCATTAACACAATTTCTCCAAATCCAATTTAGTAATTAACTACAATTAAACAGGGAATGATAAGGTCATTAGAAATATGAGGGGATTTATAATGAATGAAAAATGGTAGCATGAACGATAATCAACAATGAATATTGTTCAAGCAACGCAAAGTCATTTTCTTCCAAAACAATATCTCCATGTCACAATTTTCAAACCATAATTATTATTCAATCATTTAGAAACTTTTTCCTTTAAAAATGATATTCAAGATAACAAAACAGGGGGTGGATAAATGTTATTGGGAAGGTGGAGGGCGTATAATGAACGAAAAATGAAACAATGAATGGGAAAAAAAAGATTATTGTTCTATTACAAGAAATAACATTTAAAATCAACATTGTCAATCCCTATAAAATCATTTATATATCCAATGTTTGCCATCCAAAACTTTCACCAAATTTGTTTGTGCGATAGCACTCCTTAAAACTTCACAAATAAGATATACAGCGACCCTTTTAAATTGTGCAATATAAAACTCAAGTGGAATTAATATGATTATATAAAAAAGAAATGAATTTCATTTCTCCTTTTGAACTATCATAATTTTGTGTAGGAGATTGTTTATAAAACAATTTAGTTGGCATAATTATACAGAGTGTCTCAAACATCGTGAGAGGAAGAGAAACATAGATCTATCCTCTTTATGTTACATCATATTCACGTCACAACTTCCAAAAAAAACTACAAACACACTGGGATTGAAAACCCCCTACAACTCTAGTGGGCATTGCTTCCATAACAATTCTTTTAAACTCAAAAACCGTTCAAACAACCTTGTAGAATAATAACAAAAAAGCCATAATTTTTTGGGCAACCTCAATGAAGAACCTTACTCAAGCATTTTCAGATCTTGTTAGGCTAAGGCAAGATAGTTGGGAATGTTACCTGTAGTTTATAGCCTTTAATTCAAAACAATCTCTTAATCCACGGGCAATATGTACTAGGGACTAAGACTGATTTTATATTTTATATGTAATTATGAAAAATAAAAGAAGCAGAGATGTACATAAGTGTGTAGAGGAAAAGAGATGAAAATAAAAGTAAAATATGAACAATATCATTAAAATACGCATGTGAAACTAAAATCAAAAATTTGATTTTTATGTTAACTTCATTCTAAGATGCAAAGAAAAACTCTCTTTACAAACCCCTGTGAGGGTGGGACCAAAGTCAAACTTAGAAGTCTCTGATGAGTACCATACAAAAATACTCTGACAACAAAAGAAAACTAAAGCTAAAGATATGAATCAACTTGCCATGAAAATGTTTTCACTTGACTCTGCAAAATTAAATCTAATCCATAAACAAACAAGAACACACAGACTGCCAAAGATAGATCATACACCTTTAGAAACAAGTTGTTGAAAGATATGATTCAATTTTGAATCATGTTGCCTTCAATAGGACCGTGTTGTCATCAAGATGGTTAAGTTTTCTAATAAACTCATAATGTATGAAGAAAATAAGTATCTCACAAGTATAGAGCATACCTTATATCAGAAGTTCTCATTTTGTTCTCTCATCCTTTGTCTCTTCAATTAATTGAGCTTTTATTCTTTCTCAATAAGTTATGGTAGTTCAACTACTTTTCTTTTGTTAATCTTAATTAGCTTAACTAATTAGTTGAGACAAATAAATAACAATATATATAGATAAGGGTATATTTAAATAATAACTAAATAGGTGGGACCCATTGTCACTCCAATTTTAATTTCCTTAATAATCAATACAACATGAAGTATAATACCCCAAATATTTAATTCAAACATCCGCCTTGTAACTCCCATCCTCATATTAATAATCAAATATTTTAATATCAAAAAATAAAACATGACTATATCTAAAAATAGCAGTATATCCATGCTATCCAAAAACTATGTCAAAATGTGTATTTGTTGTCCAAAGTTTTGTCATATCAATAAAAATTTGTCCTCAAAAGAAAATAGCATTAACAACATTAAAACCCATATTTTCTATGAGAGGTGGTTTGACTCTTTTCACTATTGCTCTCTTTTGATCTTCCTGTTGTTTTTCCTTTTGTAGCAGCTTTAGGTTGATTGGAACCTTGAGGATGGATTTCGATGATGACATGGGAGAAATTATCCTTGAGGTGGAGATGGGAGAACACTGATTCAAAGGAATTTTTGAAATTGGCCACTTTTTTCCCTTTATCAATTTTTGGTTCGGGCATAGTGGTTTTAAGCCTTTTGCTTGCATGTGAATATTGGGCTGGTGAAGCAATGCGATCAGCTTGGGCACTTGGATTAAATGGAAGCAGAGGAGGGGAAAATGGAAACGATATTGTAGGCCACCCATTATGATGTGCAACAGGCTCATGAACGATCTTTTGCTAGCCATCATTGGCAGGTGGTTCTGGCTACATAGAAACGTGAGGGGGAACACAAATACCAGAGAAATTTTGGTGTGGCTGGAAAGGAGGCCTTTCAGGCCTAAGTTTCAAAATTCCTTGGCCAACTAGATTGAAAAATTCAGCTTGGAAAAGTTGATTTAGTTCTTGTGGATCAACATCAAAATGTATTGAGAATCGTGGCCTTCTATGGCCTCTTTGCCAATTGTTTCCTCTATCTCTGTTTACACATCTGCCATTGCTACCCCTGCTAAAGAAACTCCTCCTGAAGCAATATTTCAATCAGAATGAATACGAAAAATTTTATCAATCCATTCACTAATACTCTACCTAAATAAAATCAAGATGTTGACTCTATCATTCACAAACAAAAGCATATGCAATCCATCCATTAACACAATTTTGCCAAATCCAATTTAGTAATTAAATACAATTGAACAGGGAATGATAAGGTCATTAGAAATATGAGGGGGTTTATAATGAATGAAAAATGGTAGCATGGACGAGAATCAACAATGAATATTGTTCAAATAACACAGAGTCTTTTTCCTCCAAAACAATATCTCCATGTCACAATTTCCAATCCATAATTATTATCCAATCATTTTGAAACTTTTTCCTTTAAAAATGATATTCAAGATAATAGAACAGGGGGTGGATAAATGTTATTGGGAAGGTGGCAGACGTATAATGAACGAAAAATGAAACAATGAACGGGAAAAAAAAATTATTGTTTTGTTACAAGAAATTACATTTAAAATCAACATTGCCAATATCTATAAAATCATTTAAATATCCATTGTTTGCCATCCAAAACTTTCACCAAATTTGTTTGTGCGATAGCAATCCTTAAAACTTCACAAATAGGATATACAACAACCCTTTTAAATTGTGCAATATAAAACTCAAGTGGAATTAATATGATTATATAAAAAAGAAACAAATTTCATTTCTCCTTTTGAACTATCATAATTTTTTGCAGGAGATTGTTTATAAAAAAATTTAGTTGTCATAATTATACAGTGTCTCAAACATCATGAGAGGAAGAGAAACATAGATCTATCATATTTTTGTTACATCATATTCACGTCACAACTTCCAATAATAGTTGCAAACAAACCGGGATTGAAAACCCCCTATGACTATGGTGGGCATGGCTTCCATAGCAATTATTTTAAACTGAAAAATCGTTCAAACAACCTCATAGAATAATAACAAACAAGCCATAAATTTTTGGACGACCTCAATCTTTTCAACTGTCGGGTTGAATATTTGGAAAAAACTTTCAAACTAGGTCTATAATATTCTTATCTTCACATTTTCGGACAGGGAAACAAGGTTTAGGACTGGAAAATCGACACAGGACTCAAGGCATGGCTACAAGCAAATCCAAATTCTTAATTCCCAAAGTGACTGTAATAAAATACATAGAGCTATGTCACCCTTTTAAAACAGTGGCAAGGAAAACACGAAATCATTGTGAGACTTCGAAAGTGTTGATATGCAGTAAGGATACAACACAATAATCATGAAACCGACTGTGTGTCTAATAATTCAACAAAACTTCGAAAATGGATTTTATTTTATTCATTCACCTGTGTATTGGAAGAGAAGGAGAGGCTTGGAACAAGCATATAGGCATAGGGATTGAAACGTGGGTTGTGGGCAAAACAAAACCCAATTATTTTCCTTCAACAGTATAAAATCTCGCTCTTGCCCGCACTGAGCGAACTTATTCTTTGAGAAAACTTTCTTTCAAGTGATCCGGATTCTGATACTATTGGTTGTTAATTATGATTATGAGGCATTATGGATGTGATTATATGTTATTTTTTTGTATTGACTTAGTCAGGTGCTATTGACTCAGTTCTCCTGAGTGTGCAGGATTTGGACCTCGAGGATGCTGAGGCATCGATGAAACCCTTGGACTCTGGATCGAGTCAGGGAGTGGACTATTGGGGTTCGATTGTTGTACATATGACATATGTCCATCTAATTAGATGTTATGATTATGGATTTTATTCTAACATAATTTGTTGATGATGTAGGTTGACGATAGCTTGTCGACCAGACTCACATGTGGAGTAGAGGGGTCACGCACGACTACCAAAGATGTTGAGGGAGAGGTGTGGACAGCAGCCCTGTCACATCCTACTAGCACTCTCGTCATGGCTCAAACTGCAGGTTAACGATTACCTAGTTCGAGAAGACCCATGATGTTGTGAGGGAAAACTACGACAGTTGCTCACAATGATTCTAAGGGGTGCGCAATAGGACAGGGGCCTTATTCCTTAGAGGCCCTTAGTCTCCCACAATATCACCTGACGGAGTATTAACTCCAGGGGTTTTTGATGTCTACCAAGTCAGTCAAGAGGCGAGTGGCACCCTTGGAGCATGTAGTGCATCCTGAAGGGCACGTCGCGCAAGGGGAACATAATGAGGCGAGTGGAACCCTTGGAGCACCTAGTGCATCCTAAATGGCACGTCACATTGTTAACTAATAAGTGAATAAACCTAGATGGCCTTAGAACGAATATTGTGATAATAAAAATTTAAAAACAATTTCCCTAATAAAATGTCGCCCAGCCTAGGAAAATAAAATCTAGGTCTAAGTAATACTTGTGGTAAAACAATAAAATAAAATAAATAAATATATGTGTGTGTGTGTGTGTGTGTGTGTGTGTGTGTGTGTGTGTGTGTGTGTAATACCGATAATCATCATTAAACATGTGACGAGAAAGGGGTAATTCATTCATTTAATTTATAAAAAAATCAAATTACTTTGTGGGATTACTTTTTAACAAAAAGGGAAATAGTTGTTTTGTTACTTATGCTAATTAAAAATTTATTAATTAAAAAGAAAAAGGGGAAAGAGGTAATATCCTACAATTGCTAATTTGAGTTTTAGATAAAAAGGGAAAGAGAGAAATTTAAAAGAATTAGGAAACTAAGGGGAAT
>JASDQU010192045.1:15491-30950 GCA_032191745.1 Picea mariana
TGATATTGTATTTTTTTTTTAAATACCTACAAGAAGGTCGCTATTGCGACATTTTGGAGTGTCGCTCCCATAGCAACCACGTCGGAGATGATACCTATTAACGTCTCTCTTGCGACGTTTGCAACGTCTCTCTTGCGACGTTTGAAACGTCTCTCTTGCCACGATTGCAACGTCGCTCTTGCCACGTTTGCAACGTCTCTCTTGCCACGTTTGCCACGTCTCTCTTGCCACGTTTGAAACGTCACTCTTGCCACATTTGAAACATCGGTCTTGCTACGTTTGAAACGTCTCTCTTGCGACGTTTGAAACGTCTCTCTTGCGACGTTTGAAATGTCTCTCTTGCGACGTTTGAAACGTCGGTATTGCGACGTTTGAAACGTCGGTCTTGCCACGTTTGAAACGTCTCTCTTGCGACGTTTGAAACGTCACAAGAGAGACGAAAATTAGGCCGTCAGAAAAACGACGTCATGTGAAACGACGTTTGAGGGGGTCCGAGGTTTGTCGGTTTTTCGACAATAGAAAGTCGCAATTGCGTCGAACACGCCGTCGGAATTTGACCCAAATGTAGTAGTGTTACTCATCTTACTATGTTTCTTTTGTACAACCTTGTGAAATATTTAAATCCCTAAAGAACTAGCAATTTGGACATACAGGTTCTTACAAGTCCTTTAAACTCCTTAGAATGTTGTCTATACTAAAAATTATTTTGAAACTCTCTTATAATTGTAGACATGTCGGCATGTATGGGCCCGTTACTTGATATTTTAAACTTTCCTAGAGTGTTTTCTAAACTAATAAATCATTTAGAAACTATCCTAAGATTTCAAACATGTGGGCATGTATGAGCCCTTACAAAGGTTTAAGATGATTTACAAAACTAAGAGGAACCCTAGGGGGGATTTTTTCTCTCCTAATGATTTTTAAAGGGAGATGAAATTTCCTTTCAACCACCTTTTCTGATTCCTGAGATCACACTAGGGTACAGGGGAAGAGCATACTTGAGGGTTAAAATTGATTTCTAGTCCCAAATTAATTGATTGTGTTTGAAAAAGCAATAACTTCAACCCTAAATTTTAAATGCCAAATGAGCCATCCATGTGGAAACAAAACAAAAAGAAGAATAGTGATTCTCTTTATGCCTAAGTTCTCATGTTATCTAAACTTTCTTTTGATAAAGGACTCTAAGTGAAGTGTAGTTTCTTTACAAAGTGCAGGAAATTAAAATATGAAGGCTAGGGGCCCTCAAACCATTCATAAAAACCCTTAAAATTTGAAAAAATTGAACTTATGCATGGGCTACAGTTCTGACAGGTGTGAAAAGGGTGCAAAGTGCGTAGAGGAATGAATTTTTTCATGCACATAGTGCGTAGAGTGCACGTATGTGGGCCTCGAAAGTTGTGCACTTCCTATCAAGTGTCAGGAAAGAAATTTCCAAGTGAAATAATCTTTCCTTGGCTCTGAATTTTGACTTTGGAAGGTTGGGCTATGCCGGTTTTGGTACCTTCATATAAAAACAATAAAAAATAAATTCTCTCAAGACTTAAATAGCAAGGAATTTGATACCGATCCCTGGTATGATCACCAATCTATTGTGTTGGTTTTCTCACATGGGTGAGAAAAAAAACAACACTTGCATGCTTAGTTAAATCAGCTAAACAAGACAAAAGTTTGTGAATTGATTAGATAACCAAATACACATGAAACAAAAAAATAAAAACTAAAAACAACTAAGAAATAAATGTTAGAGAAGCTTGAATAACTAGAACCATGAAAATAAAAAAATGACCAACATATAGCTACCAATGGATCCATATATTAATAGGCTAAACATCGTAGAGAAATGAAAGGACTTCTAAATCCCCTTTTCCTCCTTGGGAGGTCTCTTGAGTTCCCTAATAGAGAGCTCTTCTCTTCATGAAAATGGAAAATGACAATAGTGAAGAAATACAATGCCAATTCTCTCAAGAGGTGAGTGGAATGGCCCTTGCTATGGTGATTGAATGATTCAAAGAGAAAACAGGATTGTCAAAGAAGAACTCTTGTAGCATAAAAATATCTCAAAGTTCTTATTTTTCTAGCACACCCATGGCACATATTTATAGAATCCATTCATGGAAAGGTACAATTGGTTCATAGTGTGAACAAGGGGCCTTTTAGGGCACTCTCTATCCCTTGACTAGCCTCCAAGCTAGATTCCACTCATATATGAGTTTCGAATCGTGTTGGGGTCAGAATAGAAGTGATTGAGAGGCCAACAAGATTCATATATGAACTGTTCATGGAAGTGCACATATTTTCTCATAGACAGTCACACATTTTTCACATAGTACGCATTGAGGGTTGTGTTAGCCTATGCATTCTACACACTGTGGGCGCACTTCCTTTAGTGAATTTGTGCACTTTAATTTTTGAACCAAGTGTATATCTTTTGTGCCTTTTGATGGATTTTGGTGTTGCAAGTGGACTAATTGCTGCTGGCATTGATGTCTTTCTTCAACCAGTGTGTGTAATGTTGCAGACGATTTTTCATTGATAACAATCATAACTAAACATTTTCAAGAAATAACATAATAATTCCACAAAGAGACACAAAATTTATCGTGGTTCATCCCCCCTGGGATACGTCCAAAAATATTTGGATGTCTTGACTCTTTTATTATTCTGCATCAAGGTTACAACACTACACACATTACATTTCTTTCTCCCAAATGGAAGTTCTATGAAATAACCCTCATAGACTGCATACTCCCACTCAAAGGCTGACAAGATCATAGTAGGATCCACATCCAATGACCTATGACCTTACCCTCGATTACCATGATTGATCTAACATACCTCTACTATTCACAATCCTCTATCTCTCTCTTTTTTTCTCTATCTGTCCCCTCCACTATCTCACAACAATATATTTATATTAAAAAATGGATTTAATTACCCATTACATAATTGAACAAAAACCTAACCCATTAAACCTAGGTTTATTAGATTTTTCCACTTTCTAACTCCTTGATCGCGGTTGGTCCAAAATACAATTGTTTTCCTCATTGATCCACATCTTTCTTCCTTTTGTTGATTTTCATGGTTTCCTCGCGCTACTTTTCCATGTTTTCTGGTGTGCACTCCTTCTTTGGTACATTACCATGCATTATTACCATTCCTTTTCATAATATTATATTTCATCCCTATATTTATCAACATTTTCTTGAATTTTGTTCCAAAATGGCCTGTGACAACATAGACTTTTTCAACTTGCATACCAACTTTTTCTTTCCCTTCACAACAAATCCTTTTTCTTTCTTCATATAGATTCTTCTTCCATATCCCCATGTAGGAATTTTATCTTCAAATCCATCTGTTCTACTTCAAAATCAAATGTAGAAGAAACAAATAAAAGAAATATGATTGAAGTTAACTTGGAAACATGAGAAAAAGTCTCACTGATGTCAATTCCCTCTACCTGGGAATAACCTTTTGCTACTAACTGAGCTTTGTATTTCTCCACTTTAACTTTTGCATTAAACTTATTCTTAAACACCGATTTGTTTCCAATAGGATTTCTTCTCGTCGGAAACTTCACCAGATCCCAAGCCTCATTCTTGTCCAAGGCTTCCATTTCTTCAATCATGGCCTTTTTTTAGAGTTTGTCATCCTTTGAATTCACTTCCTTCCTAATAGATCTAGGATCATATTCAGTAATAAACAAAGAACATTAATTAGGTGGAGTATACCTTTTTGGTTTCCTTATTTATCGAACCAATCTCCTTAATACTTGAGTATGGGGATCTTCTTCTTTTGATTCCTATTCTTCTATAGAGTCTCATTCATCATCCTTCAAATCAAACTCTATTTTCTTTGTTTCTTCCTTCTTTGGTAGGACTTCCTATTTGAAAACATCTTTGATTTCTCTAAATACTACATCTTGGCTATACACAACCTTCTTAGTTTCTGGGTTCCAAATCTTATAACCTTTCATAGCATCTTTATACCCAATAAAGATACACTTTTCAATTTTTTTTTATCTAGTTTACTCTTGTTTTCCTTTGGAACATGAACATAGAAATCATAGACAAATACTTTGTATGTGTCATAGATGGTTTCTTACCAGTCCATACCTCATGTGGAGTCTTGTCATCCAACACTAATGAGGGTGATCGAATGACCAGGTAGCATCCAGTACCCACTACCTTTGCCCAAAATTCTTTTCCTAACCCGACACCATTGAGAATGCACCTTTCTTTTTCCATATACACAATGTTCACATAAATCAAAATCAAAAGAGAATATAGACATACCTTCAACCATAAATTTACCGTGTAGTAGTCAAAGTTCCTTCTTTCTGATATGCCCTAGTTTTTCATGCCACAACATAGTCTTTTCTCAACAGACTCTATTATTTTTTCTTCTTCAACTCCATTCTCAAGAACAATGGAACTATTTCACCCATCACTAAAATTTATTCCCTATAGCTTATACATATTTCCAATTTGAACTCACTTCAACAACACCATTTCCCCTCAAGCCATCCTACATGTTTCTTTCTCAAACATTGTTTTTACCCTTGGATCGTCCATTTTTCTTACATTAATCAAATTTATGGCCAATACTGGGATGTGCAGAACACCAAGAAGTTTTATAATCCTTCCATCCATGAGATTCAACTTGACTTTTCCTTGTCCTATGATTTTGGTTGTCGATTCATCACCTAGGAAAACATCACCTCCATCATACCTTTCATATTCATAGAACCACTCCCTGTGGGGAGTCATATGAAAGGATTCACCTGATTCAACCAACCATTTTTATCGAATAAATTGGTAGGTGCGAACACTAACAGATCTCCCTAGATCCACCTGGATCTAGAATAAAACAATATAGGACATGACTCTTTCCTTAAGTTGCGGTCATTGAATCTACTACTAAGAAGGAATGAGTGACATACCTTTATATCGCTTCCTTGGGTCTCTGTTGTTCCCACTTCACTCTGGTGCTCTTGTAAAATCAGGTCCAAGACAACATAAACAAACCAAAGTGAAGATAGAAAAGTATATTCAATGTCAACCTATGTATATGATCAAGGAGTTATGCAATAAAATAAGAGTGATTTTATGGGAAAGGGACATACCACTGTATTATATTAAATGAAAGTAGAAGATACAACCAAATCACCTTGATTTCACAAGATTCCTTTCAGTGACCCTTCGTTCCAACACAAACATTCACTCTACATTTGCATGAAGAAGATCCAGTACAACTTGATAGACCAAATAGAGTCTTCAATCTTCTATCCAAGTAGATTTCTTCACACAATTTTTTCATGAATTCTTCATTCAATCCTGCTTAACATTTCCCATGAGAAACCTTTCAATATATAGGAGAAGGAGAGATGGTTAAATGGATGAGAATGATCCCACTAAATCTGAGAAGTTAGTAGGATGCCAACCATGCGAATGCCAACTCATTTTCTAGAAGATTCCATTCTAGAACCTTCATGACCTCTTCTCTTTTCCAATATTTGAAACATGTCTGCACCCTACCTATAGAGTAGACTGCGAACATTTCACACCCTAAGTGTGGTTTTCTTGCGATAATGAAGGATTTTTGCACCCTATAACATAGGCAACATGTGAACTCATCTTAAAAATGTGTTTTTTGGAAGAAAACAACAGTCACTTTTCTCAGGAAAAAATTCTTTGTGGGAGCCTGAATACATTACTTGTAGAGACATCACCAGAGTGACCAAAATAATGTGTAACAGAATTCCCCCGAAAGTATGAGGCTAGAGCTTGTGACAGCCTAAATACTTTGTAAAATGCGTGTGTGTTTCAAAAACAAGGAGTGCACCTAATCGGAAACCTGTAAACAAACAAGAATCTACAGAATATAATACCAATTATGAGGCATACATTCCCATTATTAGATCACAAAGGAATGGAATCATAAACGTAGTTCATGGCCACCAATCATACACCATGGATCCATGTTGTCAAAATGCTACATAGCCACCAGGAATACATTGTGGATCTATGTGAGAAGACTTGAGTTAAGACATAGCCACGTAACATACAAAGTGGATCTACGTGCTAATACAAATCATACATACTCCATCACAACCTGGATAAAAAATATGAGACCCAGGGTCTTCAATCCCATCACCTAAAAGTATGAATCTAGCCATGTGATTACATGTGTTGAAGTCAAACATGGTAGAAACCACTTGATTATCGTTCATTGATGAAAACCGTTAACAAGTGCAAGGGAAATCACCATTGATGTCAATGACTCCCAAGGTATCGAAATACAATCCGAACAAATGCGAATGAATGAGATGAAGTCAAGCACGCAGCAAAATCTCTCGATCAAGGATCAATGATGTGAAACCCCTGTCGAAAGCGAAGAGACTTTCCATTAAGGCATGAAGGTTCCAAGGTACTAAATGATTTCTAAGTCTCATTCTCGGATAATGAGTTGGATTCGACGGAAAAAGACTCGTCACAGGAGGGCCTTTATGTATCCCCCATCAATGACATGAAATAAGCAATAGATTTTTAGGGTGAAATAAACTATGAATAAAGGTTGAAACAGACACAGGGAAGGCTGACATAATAAGAATGGACAACTGCAGATGGTCGACTCAATAGAGGGCTCGTTTGAACTTCTCTTGAACATATGAACAACATGACCAAGGACTTGGCAACACTGACTCAAAGATGACCCAATATATGACCTTGTAGAAAGTCGAATAAGAGACAAATGGATTTTCCAACCCAGATTCAATTGATGAATAGGGGGTGTCATGTTCAAAAGCAACGCTTACTACCATTAATATGAATATGAAAACATATCCCTTTTCCAAAATTCCCCCCACCATTTTTGGTGAGTACCTCTTTATTATTACACAAGCTTGAGGAGGATAACATATTCTTGTTGATGTAAGCTCATCCTTTGGATGAGTCCCTTAGAGTATATTTAACAAACCCTAGGAAGGAGTGGTTCAATCCTATTACAGGTATTTCGATGTTTCTTTAACGAGTCCAAGGATAGAAAACTCGCGGGTTTTTCATGTTTTGAGAGCTTGAAAACACTTAAAGAGAACTCTCCCAGTTCCTTTTTCATAAAAGAGTTCAATGAGACTGAAAAAGTGATAAACTATCGCCCGTTGAAAGTTTTCTTCAAATACTTTAACGAGCGTGAAAAGAACAAGATCACTCAGCAATATTTTCTTTTTTATGGAGCATGAAAAGAGCTTAAAGAATACTCCTTTATGTCCGTCATTTTCGTGTTACCATGACGAGTACGAAAAGATGAGAAAAAGTATACTCGATTACATTCTCATATATTTTCAAGCGCGAGAACGAATGAAGACTGAGCTCGAGTTTTTTTCTAAAAAACCCTAAAAAAGTAGTAGTACATGCGATAAAAATAAAAAACACCTGTACCCCCTCATTTGGACTTCGAAGTTGCAATATCTGCGAAAAACCACACTCACAAGGCTATTAGGGTATTAGGTTTTATGGAAAATGCAATAAAAATAATATAAAAAATCAATAAAAAATAGTAAAAAGTGAATAAATATGGGTAAAAAGGACTTTTTACCATTTCATTGTTACTTTGCCAAAAAATTGTCCAACATACCTCATTTTCCCCCAAATTTCTTTGCTTGATTGAGGGAGGCACAAGCGATCATTCGGTGAACGGTTTCAGCCAATGAGGTAATCTCTTGATTCTCTAACTTTTCCATGGTTTATTTTTGGTTTTTATTGGCAATTTTTTGGGTTTTGAGTCCATTTTAAGGTCGGAACATGCACCCAAGCATTCTCGCAGGTGGGCTTCAAGGCACCTATGAGAATCTTGTACTGTGCAAAAGATCCACCTGGAAGGGCCAAAAAATGGATTTTAAAGAGAGGTTTTGCTCAATAAAAATTATGCAAGAGTTTAAAACAAGTTGTTGACTCCCCTATCATGGTTCTTTTGCAGGTGTTTGACCATCACGATGTTGGAATAGAGAGAAAGATAACATGAGGAGGATGATGCTATTGTCAGGAATGACCCGGGTACAGTCGCTACCCTCTAGGACTATGGGCTCTTGAAAATTTTCAGGATTCCAGGCATGAGAGCTCAACTCAAGTTGTTGGAATACCTGGTCCACATGTGGGATGTGGATCAATAGTTATTTCATGTGGGATTCCATAGATTGACACTAGATATCAAGGATATCTATTTTATGACGGGGTTGTCACAGTGGATACCATGCTACTTTGACCAGAGGTAGAGGCGACAGACACCCCATGAGCGAGTATTGTTGCCAATATTGTGTTCCCGAGGAAGAGAGAAACAAGGGTAAGGTTTCCATTTGGGGTGTCCAATATCTGACCCTGCGGACCATCTTGTTTACTATTGCACACATGGCTGGGAGTGTGGCTTCGCACATGGCTCTCCGGAGATATTTCCAATACACCATAGAGTGCACAGAGCCTCGGGTTTTCAACTGGTCAGATGCAATTCTCCATAGTATGAAGAGACAATTGATGAAGTGTAGAAAGGGTGACTTGAAGCAGTTTGGGTACGAGACACTTTTGGTGTCATTCTTCCTCGAGAGGGTCCCATTGTTGTGACTACAGGTTGATTGGGGTTTACCGACCCCACAGGATTCGAGGATGTTGAGGTGGTGTAACCTCATGGCTCGACCCGTAGCAGGGCCTATAATCAAGTATTATGATTCATTTTTTGACTGGTTGAGGCCCCATATGTTGATGATCGATGACTACAGATATGCTGGTTTAGATTTCCAAGGGGATCTAGATTTTTTACTGCCTGAGGATGCTCAGTGGGGTGACTTAGGTAATAAGTACACATTTTGTTATTTTTAAATGTTTTTGCAAATTTTATCATATGAAATGTTTTTATGTTTATCCAAGAACTAATCAAAAAAATTATTTTTGATGAAATAAATGTATGGCTGTATCGACCTCTAGGAACATCTCCCATTCAATGACGAGGAGAAGCAACCCCAGTGGTGATATGGGATGTTGAAGACTACAAGGCAGTGGAACATAACTTGGAGGTGTTGACCACGAATGTCCTAGATATTGCTATTGGGGAGATCCCGAGACGTTACCAGCGCCATACTGTGGGCGTGTTCAAGTCTCTCAGTCAACTGCTCCATAGGGTAGCCTGAGTAGTTGTTTGTTATCATGAGCATCATCCATGATGCTACTTTGTAGAATCTATAGGCTTCATATTTTGAGATTTTGATCCTTGGACAAAAACATTTTGTAAAAACTTTTGATCATTATATGCATATATATGGCTTCTACCGGCTTATATTGTGTTGTGTTATACATGTGATGTGTGATTGGTTTATGAATGTCCCAAATATATGTCTAACACATAGTTGGATAAGGCATTAGTCAATTTATTTAGACATCTAGGAATGTGTTGATATTCAATATAATCAAAATAACATTCCAAGAGGTGAATTCGTAAATATGCCCATAATAAAGTAGGACTTCATATAGTATAGACATTACTTAACTATAGTACTACTAGCTGCAAATTGAGACATCTAACCAAGTGGCGGATATCAAGTGAAATAACATCAATCAACAATTCGATGACAGCGCTATATTCTATAATATTATCGGTCACATGACCAAGGAACATACCTCATAGACTAATAATTTCATTTGTAGGTGCGTAAATCACCCATGCAACAGAAGCAAGGTTCTGAGTACTACAGCTAGTGCCATCGGTGAAGCCAATGTGGGTGGTGAAGACTTTGACATATGGAAACCAAGAACAATGCAAGATAAGTGGTCGAGGGAAGAGACCAAATAATGAAAAAGCATACTAAAGTAACACACAAAAAGTATGATACAATAAAATACAAGAACTCATGCATAGGTGATCTTAAGCACGGTACTTCTTAAAGTACAACCCATTTATGGGTTCACTCAAAGGGATACCATCATAGTCCACCAACTCATAATATCCTTTCTCCAAAACTCATCTTATGATATAAGGACATCCCCACATAACTTCAAATTTTCTGACTCCTAGCATATCCCGATCTTGTTCGTAAAGGAGAACCAAATCACCTTCGGAGAAAATGTGTGTCTTGACATGTTTGTCGTATTGGGATTTGACACATTTTTGGTAGGAGAAAGTGCCCCAAGGACAAATAAAAGTGGTCTTGTGTTGGTCTGTGGGTACGATATTGATTTGATTATATCCGGAGAAACCATTCATTAGAGAGAAGATTTCACTTCCAGCACAATCGTTGACGATCTGGTTAGCGAAGGGGGTAGGAAAGTTGTCTTTAGGATAAGATTTGTTAATGTCCCTATAATCAACACACATGTGAATTGTGCCTTGTTTCTTGTCAATCAGAACAAGATTGGAAACCCAGTTAGTTAGAGGCACAGGGTAAATATAGATAGCTTTGAGAAGTTTCTCAACTTCAAGATTGATAGCGGCTGCTTTATGTGGGTGGACTAGACAAAGTCATTGCCAGATAGGTTTAGCACCTGGGTATGTCTTAATCTCATGTACCACAATGTTGGGTCAATACCTAACATTTATTCATAGCTCCATGTGAAGATGCCATGAAAATCTTGGAAAAGAGACTTGTAGGTGACAACTTCATCATGGGAACATGAAGCTCTGATATGCACATTTTTGACAACTCCAGGTTTTATGGATATGTCGAGGGGGATGGTGGGTGAGATATTACTTAAGTTCCCTTCATAGAACATATCATGTGTGGACTAAGGAATGATAGAAATTATGACAATGGTTGATGGGGTCGAGATTCGTTGATAACCCTCAATGGTGTGTTGTTCCAGGAAGAGGATGGAATGATGATGTACATCATCCCAAGGGGTATCTTTCATAGACATAACAAACATAATCATCTTGTCTGTAGGAAAAATGAAGCGGAATGGATCTAGAGATAAATCACCAAGAGAGGGGGTAGAACGGGTTGCTGATTGAATGGCTTGATAAGTAGATTCGATCAGACTCAAAGGCATTTTGTTGCTATAATGAAGATGATTGTCGGGGTTGGGTACCATCCGTGGGTGGTAAGACAAAAAGGTTATATGAACAGAGGTGGATATCATGTTGATCGAGGCGAAAAATAGATGTGGGAAATTGGGTGGTGGAATGGGGAAAGTACCCATCAAAGAGGAATCTTTAAGAAGACTGACACCGACGTTCTCATATCTAGGGGGGTTTTTGCAATGAAAGGTACGTTGTTGGTATGTGCTTCAGAGTGAAAGAAGGCCGATTGGTCTACGGTAACTACTTTTCCTTGATGTGGGAAATACACGACATGGAAAAGAGTGGACACAACTGCATGCATGGAATCGATCTAGCTACATCCGAGTAGAAGGTTGTAATCGAGAGGAGTGTCAAAGACCTCCACTTCAATGTTGACCATTTTTCCTTCTAACGTAATAGGCAATGAAGGGAGGACACCACAAGGCTTAAAACCAGATCTATTGAAGGCTTTGAGCGTGTTGTGGGATTCATTCAAAGGAGGAGAGTCGATGACTGTCCAGTGGGTAATAGACATGACACACGTTGAGGCACCCTCATCAATAACTGTTCGACAAATATTTTTGTTGCAAAAAATAACTTGTATTTGGAATGCAAGTTGAGGGGGTAACCTTGGAATGTGATCTTCCAAGTAAAAAATTATTAAATTTGTATCTGTAGGGTCGATTCCACCAATAGCTTTCAACAAAGCCTTTCGTTGTATAGGACAACTCTGAAGGACTTCGAGGGATGACATCATGGATGGTGCTTGGGCTAGATCTTCAACAATATTGTAGTTCTAGGCAGCACGTGCATGAGGATTGAAAGCCGATTTTTGAACAACACCCTTTGGGGGAGGGTGAAGGACTGTATCTAGGCTCAGTCATTCGAGATGAAGAGGACCATTGGTAGGTGGAGTCATGTGAGATGGTTGGACCAACAAAGGAGGTATTGCATCAACCTTCTCTTTGGAGGAAGAATAATGTTTGGCTTGAGTGGTAAGTGTGATGTCATTCTTATTTGAATCACCTGTACACATTAATACATAGGATATATTGGAGGGGGAAGGTTGGTCATGAATGACCAATTGGGCCTATTGTTGAGAAGGGAAGGGTTGTGACAACATAGCCAGAGTGGGGAGTTTCGGGGTCCCTTGAAGGAACTTAGTAACCTTGGCTCATCATGGACAATCCTTAGTGTAGTGATCAACACCACAGATAAGACAAGGGTATCGGGGTTTGTGCTTATCCCTATTGTCAACAGGTGGTGTTTTGGTTTTCTTAGATTGTGGATTATTTTTATCCTCCTTTTTCTTTCCCTTTCCTTTTCTGGATTTATTTTTTTCGGTGGGGGCAGATTGAACATAGTTCACCTCAGAAGTCTTGTCGGTGGGAGGGGTAAGAGACAGATCATTTTGAACATTAGAAGAAACAGATTTGTGGTTGTTGCTAGAGGTTTGTATGGAATGAGTTTGGCTATGGAGAGTGCCAATTACACGGTTAGCTGCATGAGAAGTAGCAGGAGTAGTTGAAGTAGAAGAAGTAGAAGGACGAGGTGCATTAGGGAGAAATTCGTAAAGACTACCCATTTGTGAGTAAATGAGGTCAAGGTATTGAGCACGACTGATTGCCTGTTCTTCTGTGACAACTTCACCCATGGAGATGTCAAGAGTGATTTCGTTCATGAATGATTTCGTGAACCACTCTGCCAGAAACTGATCAGGAAGTTTGAGTTTAATGAGAAGTCGTCTCCATCATTACTCATGAATGTGTTCAGAGATATGAGTGACTTTGGTTTGTTTGAAAGAACTAAACATTTTGGTTCCCATTTCGTAACAGATTGGTAACTAGTAGTGGGTGAGGAAATCCATAGAAAGGGTGTTGAAGTCAGTGAAGAAACCTCGTGGTAATTCTATATAACACTTTGTGGTGGAACCTGTGAAGGTTCGCTGAAAAATGCGTAAACGAATAGATTCATCCATCAAGGAGTTGGATGAGAACCAAAGGTGAAAAGTCATTACATGATTGTTCGGGTCCTCTCCCGGTTTACCATCGAATTTAGGGATGTCAGATGGTAGTTTGGCTGGTATGGCGGGCCATTAAGGAGAGTGATGGATCAAATCATTTAAAATTCTCGATAGATCAGGGAGGTCTAGGGTGGCTAAAAAGGGTAACTGTCTATTCACATGTGGGTACTGGTGAATTTGGGGAGGGAGTCCTGTCGGTAGACCAGTGGGACCATAAGCAGTTTTCATATAATGTGAATATCTAGGCAGATTTGGTTGTTGGTGTGGAGGCAAGTAATTCATAGGGTTATACCCTTGAACAGGGGTGTGGGTTTGAGTGTTCGATCCCCAAATAGGATTAGACATGCCTGGATATGGTTGGCATGTACTAGGGGGTATGAAGGAGCTAGCTTGAGGTTGTTTCCCCCTGGTCGAGGGAGAATTATGTTGAATAAGATAATTCCAATACTGGGCCAAGGATGGAGGTATGTTTTGTCCATAGGGCATGGTCAGTGGGGGTTTCCCTCCAATCGAGGGTTGCATCCCAATTGGGATTTTTCCTGCAAAAGGGGATTGTGTTTGGCCTCCTTGGTGAAATTGTCCATCTACAGGAATCTGGTAATTAGGTGTGAAAGACAGGATGGTGCCACTAGGATCGATGCCACTGATAGAGTATAGAAGAGGTCCTCTGAAAGGGGGTCGAGGAAGTGTCATAATGAAACTGGGAACGAGATGGTGACCAGAAGGAGTGGAAACACCAGGAGTCCCGGATGAGATTTGTGTAGGAGCGGGAATAAAAGCATTCAACACATGATATACGGGTGGAAGCAATGGGGTGAATCTGGGAAAAAGTGGTGTGCCAATGGGAGCTTGGCTAGCCACTATAATCCTGGTGTGAGGACCTGTAATATCTGGGACCATTGTGTAATGGACCATTTGTAGAGGGATAGTCAAGATGTAGTTAGCTGGCAGAGTGTCTGTACCAGAAAAATATTAGGCAGTAGTAAAAGGTATTGCATCTAGATTAGATTTTTCAGGAGGCTTAGGAGTGACAATGATATCAATGCCTCCACCTGAGCCAAAGATATCCCGTCTAAAAATGCCAACATTCCAAAAAGGATCTTGACCCTCAGATCCTATGAAAGGTATGGTTGGTAATCCAGAAGACTGAACAACTATATCTCTGGAAGAATTCACTCAAACAATACATCTATTGGAGTTGGGAGGAAGTCAAAAGTCCTCTCAAGAATTAGTAATTCAAAACTGTTCTAAAGAGTTAGTTATTTCCACTTGTGGAGTGACAACGTATTGGACTTCACTTTGTTGACGAGAGCCCTTTTTTGAGTTGGTAGGAAAGGGTTGAGAACCTTCTAGACCTTCTGGGGGTAAGCCTTGAATTTTATGTGAACGGTGTGGAGGGTCAATTGTGATTGATTTAGAATTTTACGAAAGAAATTCTACGGCCAACTTGGGTAAACAAACATCACGCACTAAAAAAATCTAGGAATAAAAACCAAGCAAACAAGACCTTCTAATTTTGAAGTCACTAGTTGGTGATGAAATCCAACATCACGACGACGAGATAAGAAGGGGTTGGGCCAGGGTGGAAATGTTACATTGATGACCTGCTTAATGGACTTACACCCTAGTGCAAGCTCCCACACAGAATTGTGGGTATACCCTCCAAGGAGCCTGAGTGATTCTGGCCAACATCGATTTTAGGTACCATGAAGACTTACCCCTTCACAGTCACCTTGTGTAAGTCCCTAAGAAGATAGGCTACTAAGGTTACCACCAACAACAATGATGCCTGGGGGAACAATTGATAGTCCAATCCACATGCAAGGGTAGGGTATTTAGCTCGAAATTAGCTTGAGAGGCTTCTACTCATCATTGTGGGTATACCTTCAAGTGACCCTTGTAATACATGAAATCTCTACACCGATATCAAAAAAGCAGGGTGAGTAGCTCTATCAATCTCAATGCGACCTCAGGTTTGACCATTGTGTGAGAAGGGCTTCCCAGGACAAAATGTTGCAAATGGAATTTGAAACTGCTTATCACAAGATACTATTGTGTGTTTTGTGCTTTGGAGAGTGTGTCTCACTGCCTATTCCAAAGCTCTAGCCTAGCAAATGCTGGTGTAAAAGAGCCCTAGAAAAAGGTACTAGTTGAATTTTAAAGTTGCACAATTTTATTAAAGGTTGTTGTTACGCGAAAAGGAGACAGAAATGAAACCGATGTTGTGTGAGACTCTGACCCAACAATGCATAAGTAGGGATGAATGATACAAATTTGTGTTCAATGAATCCTATTTACAATAGGGAAAGAGGAGTTTTCTATAACAATGTGAACTACAATGTATGATCTTATCTGAAATGTAATATCAAACAATCATGAACAATGCAAATTCCCTATTC
>JASDQU010192049.1:9226-20082 GCA_032191745.1 Picea mariana
TGATGGTGAACTTCAAATTCCAGAGTCAAGGCTTCAACGCTCTTACTGATGAAATGTGTGCCTTGATCACTCATAAGGATCTTTGGGCATCCAAACCTAGTTATGTTGTCATCCAATATGAAGTGTGCAACTGTAGTTGAACTACAATCCTTAACTACTCTTTCTTCTGCTCATCTGGTCAGATACTCAGTCGCGATGATTATATATATAGCTCCTGTGTGCTTCCATGGTGGGTTTATAGGTCCCATGAAGTCAATGGCCCATTTTTCAAATGCTTGTAGGGTCAACTGTGGTGCTAAAGGAATTTCATCTCTTTTGGATGGTTTCCCAACTCTTTGACATGTATCACAGGATTTGTAATAATCCTTAGCATCTCTATGTAGAGTAGGCCACCAAAGGCCAACCCTAATAATCTTCCATGCTATTTCTTTCCCTGCGTAGTGTCCTCCTATGATGCCTTCATGTGCTTCTGTGAGGATCGATGGTCTCTCTACTTCCATAACACACCTTCTCAATATCTCATTAGGTACCATCTTGTATAGTTGTCCAACTATAAGTGAAAAATCTGCAGCGCGTACTACCAATTGTTTCTTCTGAATAAATGTATAGTCACTAGGTACCATTCCTTTTGACAGGAACTGGACTATCTCTGCGAAGTGATCATCGATTTTTATAATGGCCAACAATTGTGCATACAATAGTGTATCCTCCAAGATAGTAGGCTCTTCTCCATGTTCCAACCTCGAAAAGTGGTCAGGGCCTTTGTTCATTCGTCTTGGCTTAACCACAATCTCAAAATCATATTCCTAAAATAGAAGAAGCCACTTGCATATTCTTCCCCCCAACACTAGTTGTTGACTAAGTATTTCAGTGCAGAGTGATCAATAAACATTTTAAAGTGTCCTCCGAACAAGTAGTGGTGGAAATTCTGCAGCGCATACACCATGGCTAACCCTTGTCTCTCAGTGGTGGTGTAATTAATCTCAGTTGTTGATAACTTTCTGCTAGCAAAGGCTAATGGGTGGTCGGTGTCTCCAACACCTAGTTGTGCTAACACAATTCCTAATGCAATGGAAGATGCATCGACATGCACATGAAACTCCTTACTCCAATCTGGGAAAACCAGAATAGGCACAGTGACCATTTTCTGTTTCAGTGTGTCAAAACTCTGCTGGCATTCTTCTGTCTAATGAAAATGATAGTCTTTCTTCAAAATCTTCTCCATAGGTGTTTTAATATGAGCATAGCCCTTAATGAACTTCCTGTAGTATCCAGTGTGTCCTAGCATAGTGCGCAGCTATTTGAATGAAGTAGGAGGGGGTAGATCGACTATAATGGCAATCTTGGATGGGTTTACCAACAATCCTTGCTTACATACAATATGACCTAGCAGCACTCCGAAGGGTGAAAAGAAGATGCACTTCTTCAGGTTTAAGGCAATCTGAATCTACCTGCACTTATCCAACATTACTCTTAAACATTCAATATGATTATGCAAAATGGTGAAAACAGTGCAATCATCAAAATATGCTTCCAGGAATTTATGTAAAAAATCCTTAAACGCTTTGACCACCACCTTGGAAAAGATGGCTGGTGAATTCTTCAAGCCAAATGGAATCAATGTATACTAGTAGGATCCCCATTTTATTGCAAATGTGGTCTTTTTTCCTTCTTCCTTAGCAATCCAGATTTGATGGTATCCTAAAAATCCATCTATAAAAGAATATACCTCCTGTCCTCCAACATTGTCTAACACTTCATCAGTAAATGGTGTAGGGAATGGGTCATGCAAACATGCATCATTCAGCTTCCCGAGATCTACGCAGATCCTAATATCTCCTGTCTTTTTTTCTTGTACCAGCATAGGGCTAATCCATTCTGACTCTTCAATAGGTTCTATGATTCCTTCTTCCAGCATTCTGTCGAGCTCAATTTTCACTTTCTCCTTATATTTAGGGTTCAATTTGTAAGGTCTTTGTTTGACTGGTCTGGCATCCAATTTCAAAGGGATCCTCATCTCCACCATAGGCCCTTTAATACCCTTCGTCTTAGTGAAATTGGTTGGAAACAAGTCCTGATACTCATGTAGCAACTCTGTGATCTTGTCAATAGTGGCAACATCCCAATAATCTCCAACATTTGCAATTTTTGGTGTCTAATCTGTTCCAATGTTGAATTTATTGATCTTGATTGGCTGTCCAATGAAAGGTAGTTCAAATCCTGGTCCTTATATGTCTCTTTGGCCTTCTGTTTCAGTGATGTTCACCTTCCTAGGATCATCGTCTTCATCAACATTGATGTTGTAACAGCCTTGTAGTTTCTGAAGAGGCGCAGTCCATTCATCCTCTTCTTTCTTCAAAGGGAGGCTAGGTGCCTCCTCGAACAATTTCTATCTTATGACTTGTAATTCTTGATCTACTGTAGGATATTGTCTTTCAAACAAAAAGGTAGTTACAAAGTTCTAGGTCATACCTTCCCAATCTGCAGTGATGAGGCACATTTCTACTTGTAGGTACCAGTTGATAGGGGTTGTGTCCAGCGTGTTGATGAATTTATGCACCCACTGCTCTTGAGGAATGCTACTCCAGGCTTCCTTGCATCTTTGCACATGGTCTTTCGGGTAGCTTCGAACTGTGTATCTAACTTCACAACTTTCTACTTGATCTAAAAATCATGCTATCATCAAAGTGTGACATTGTACCCAGTCTGTAATATTTTTTTTGTGAGTCCCCCACCATCGTGCTAGAGTTGATTTCAAGGCCTCATCCATTGCCAACAATCTTTGTTGTGTTGGTACACTTTCTTCAAAGTCCGACAAGAATGCTTTTAGAGGATTCAGACCATCAAAGGAAGGTAAGTTACTCACCATTGTGCCGATCTAGCGAACTTCTCGAGTTAATCTAGCACATCTCCTTGTATATACCTTGTACATTTTGTTCTTCCAGTCCTCTAGTTCTTCTTCTGAATCTAATGAACATGCACTGTCACTTTGCTAGCTTAAATTACCATCCATCGTAGGATTATTGTAATCCTGTTGTCTGGCTGTTAATTTGTATATGTTTTCTGGTTCGTATGCATGGTCTTATTCTTTGATGGGTTCTGTGTATCTCTAACCTTCATTGGGATCTAAAGGTGCGATGACCCTAAGGCCATATCCTTCAAACACAATTTTTCTTTTCTTTAAATCAACCATAGTGGAACTATCATCAAATATATCAATCACCTCGAAGTCTGCAAATGTCCTCACTCTGTCGATGTCCATAGGGACATGTTCCAGTTTGATAAAGGGGCTTACTGCTTGCTGGTTAGCCATCCGAAGCCTGATAGGCGAGTAGATCAACTTAGGTTTTCCCATCAGTGCCTAGGTTTTCTTCGTCATGACATTGAACTCCGACCTTAAGTGGAGGACCACATAGTCTATATCATATTCTCCAATCTTAGCATTAAGGTGTAGTTCTTTATTTTTTCTTCTCTTCTTGGATAGTTGATGTACTGCTTTATTCAGTAAAGGATCTACCCTTCCTATATCATACTGTCTAACCAAATTTTGCATTTCTTGTATGGATTTCTCATCTTTAATCAACTCTATAAACGTATATAAGAAACTGACAAGTTTACTCACCTCTTTTCCATCTCCGACAGAGAAGACTAATCAAATGCCAGAGGAATTCCAAATTCTCTTACTTCTGGTCATGTCTTCGATGAAGAACCTTGATCTCTCCTGAATTATTTTCTTTCCTCCTCAAATATTTGTCTTTCTTTCTTTGCATCAAACACTTGTGTCTCTTGTATAGCTTTCCTGACTCCTGATTCTTCTATAGTATTTCCTTGGGTCATTCTGTTTTCTCCTATAACAATGCCTCCTCTAGTGATAACAACGACTCTAGGATCTGATCCACGAGGTTATGCTTTGATTAGTTGTATTTGTGGGTTCTGCTGAGGTCCCCATCTCTCCTGAAGTTTAGCCAACAATGCTGGACATTCCTCGATAGCATGCTCAAAGGAGTTGCAATAGCTTCAAGTGGTACAAGGGTTTTGATAGTCCCTTGCCAAATGTCCTGGCTGTGTGTAGTTATAACAGATTATCTGTCCTCAACCTCTACCCATACCTTCTCCTATTCCTCTTCCTTGGATTCCACCACGAGGGTTGAAGTCTCCTCTCCTAGGGGAGTTATACTGCAGTTCTTCCTTCTTACTGTACTTCGCCTTGAATTTTGTATATATCCATCGACATTTAATGAATGAGATTGTAAGCCCTAAAATCCCTGTCATCATGTCCTATCGACTTATAGAATGTGCAATATAGATTTGTGGGTGTCTGGACATATTTTTGCAAATAGTAACATTCACCAGGGCGATGTCGATTTCTACATACCTCTCAACAGAGTAGGGTAACTTGCTTCAAGGGGCTCAGAGCTCCAACGACCAAGTATTCATGAAATAGGGGATATTTCTCCTTGTCATGGCCTTCTGATTTGCATCTGATACACCAAATGTCTTCTCTTTTATCTTTTCCCTTGTCTTTCTTCATATCTTCGACTTGTAGTGATAGACTAGTTAGCTTGTAATATCCCTTGGCCGAACCCAAATGTAAATATAATCCAAGTATATTTAAGCTAGTGAGCTGTTTAGACATCATTTTTGTAATACACCTTTCATGGCATGGTTCACGCATATACTGCGCAGTAAAGCGATGTAATGTGCACATTCTGAATAATGCGTGCAGTAACTAAGGTGCGTGCAACCTTAAAGACAGAGGATACAATACGCAGTAACAAAGTGCGCATGATATTAAGGTCAATGAACCTTTGTGTATATAATATGCATTATAGGTTGGTGAGCCAGTATCATAAGCCAGAATGATTATGTCTTGGAATTAGGCCAGCGCGGCTAGATGTCAAGGGCCAATGCACCTACTTTGTACTTGAATCATGATTAATATAAAATACGTCACTGCACATAGACCGACCATGATAAAAGAGATGGGGGACTGAACTTCACCAGTTAGGGTAAGGGAGGGCCAAAAGTCAAGGAATATTATATTAATATTTCCTAAAACATAAAGTATGGATAATTGGTTTATCCTAAGTTCTAAAGTTGGGGACAAGTGGACAAAAGTAACTTTCGATATGACAAGTGTCAAGTTGGGGACATGCATTCATATCATGGGGAAGCTTAGCCAGAGGGGGATTCAGGAGTGATATTATGAGCGAAAAAACAGGGGGGGAACCACCAGGGGACCATTTTTTTTGGAGAGAGAGTTCAGAGTGATTCCAAAAAGACACTCAGTTATCCAGTCAATGAATCCATGACCATTTTCACTCATACATTCCGTTATCCTAGAGACAACCATTCCACCTTTCTGAAACTTGTTTTCCATCCCTTTTGGTTGGTGTACCTAGTTATCTTGGAGCAGGATTGAAGAAGCGGGTTGTCAGGCCCGTGAGAAGTTCTCTGTTGTTGAAGCCCTGGAAGGGAAGTGGGGTAGCTGAGGGACTGTTGAGTAGAGAAGGGGCACACTTCCTTGGGTGGGACATGCATGTGGGGAATGAGAGGTTATAGGATGTTAGTTGAGTGAGCACCTGAGATAGATTCTTTCCTATTTCCCATGAGCCATAGCTTGGATAGGAATCCCTTACCCTGGGTGGAGTTCAGTCCCAACTCGGGGGTGATTTCACTGTTGAGAGTGATGGACAGTGTAGTCTATGGCTGGGAGGTTCGTGGACGGTCTGTAAGCAATTGGTGACAATATTTCTAAGATAAGTACAAATTGTATGATATATGGATATGTTGTTTTGTTATTTACATACCCATGTTATGATTTTATCATATATGTGACTATGTTGCTTGTGTGCTTATGGGTAATTTCCTGTAAATGAGGCATATCGGTAATCACTGTTATTTTAATATAAAAGTCATATGTTATAGAAAGTAATGGTTTGTTTATGTTTAGAAGTAAAGCTTCCGCGAGCGTGCTGTATGTATATGTTTTAGTTGCATGCAGTCTAAAGATTAAATTTAGGTGGCATTGCTTAGTTGACTACTGGGTATGCTACTATATGTTCCACATAAAGGGAACGAAAGAAATTCCCTAGAGTAGCATGTACCGGCCTCTTGGCTAGGAATGTTAGTGACTGACATCATAGCATGAGTGGTTTCTATGGAGTGGCGTAACCCGGCCTCAGGTTGGTCGAGGGGTTTGTTACAGTATGGTATCAAAGCCTCAGTTCAACATTGAGCTTGGATGGGCCAGAATAATTGCAATCGAAGTGAATATTCACAGAAAAGTAACTTTGAAGTGACCAGAATTAGAGTCATAGAGTGTCCTTGGAAAAAGGTTGGCATACTAGTGTGCGTGGTAAGTTTGGCACCACACGAAAAATCGTGGCGTGCTAGTGTGAGCGGTAAATTGTGGCGTCACGCGGAAGATTATTATGTGTAGTTGCACACACTGAAATTAGCCTTGCGTGGTAAGCACAGACATAGTAAGGTGCACATGGGGTGTGCAAGTATTGCTTAACATAGAGGAGTTTTGTTGTTACACGCATACGTATGAGTATAAGTTGTTTCGCGACGGTGTATTCAATAGTATGCATAGATATTTTAGCGTGAAGGAATATGTTAAACTTCAAATGGTGCATGCATAGGAAGAAAATGCATGTGCAATATTGGTGTGCAGTATCAAACTGTGCGTAGTGGATATTGGTGCACAACGCCAGAATAGTGTGTGTAAGTAGTCAGTATGACGAAAAATAAATGCACAGTAGATTTAGGTGCGCACAAAAGTGTTTACCTTGTAATATTGCTATGCACGATAATATAAATGAACAGGTCAAGTTAGTGTGCGTGAAGTCGCTTAGAAGGCAAGGAGTCTGAGTTTAAATTGCATAATAATAAAAGAAAAATAAACACATAACCGCATTGAATCATTAATTAAAAAGAATTCTGAATTTTAATTTCTTCCAATTTAGATAGATGAAAACATAATATAATATTACAAGAAAAACTCTTATAAAAGAAAACAAGAGTCATAACATCACTAGATAGAAATTGTAATAAAACAATCTAAAATTCATTTCTGTATTTATATAATCATATTAATCACAAAATTACAAAAGGTTGATGATAGCAGTTAGCCTGTTGTAAAAAGGGCCGTTGAAGAACAGACCTATCATCTCTTGTACTCTTTACCTCGGCTACTAGTTGTTCAAAATTCGCTGAGACATGCTTATATTAGTTGAAGACTTACTTCAGCTTAGTGATCTACACCTTTAAAGAGGAGTCTAACCAGACTGGTTGATTTTCTCCAACACTTTTGGTCACTTCAACCGTAGATTCCTCCTTCTTATGCTGCTTACTCTTTTTTTCTTAGTGGCTGGCCCGTTGATGACTAAATCCTTTATAATGGGATTTATCCTAGCTTCCAATCGCGAGTCTATAACCGACTTTGTGTGGAATTTAGTTGCTAGAAGATGCATGAGGATCCTTTCCTCCTTAATCGCAGGAAAGCCTAGCATGTTGCTCGAATAACCAGTCTCACTCGACTTAGCTTTGTCCATGTACCTTAGGTTGAGGATACCAAAATGTGTCTCTACAGAGAGCAAAAAGTTGAGCAGCGTGAATATTACTACAGGTACGAATATGCAGATATTTTCATATTTGAGGAGTAGTAATTATAGAATTCCATTTATGAAGTGCATACAAATTACGTACAAGGAGCGTTGGGTTGCCATGCTCGACCAATCCATTTCGAATGATTAGCTTTTGAGTTCGTTACATGGAGGCGTTCAACTGACATCACATGGCTATGAAGTATCGAATGAATGAAGTAGGGTGATCTGACTAGCCGTCGTCGACTCCAAGAGTGGTGGATTTGACATGTTGAGACACGTAATACCGCATCTTGGTGAAAGTGGTTTCGACAATAACACCTTCTTGTGCAAGTGTATCTTGGAAGGCACTGCGTGTCAATGTTCTTGAGACTTGGGTCTTCTCTAGAATTGTCGTGGTGATAACACTAGGAAATTGGGAGTGATAATGTTGATGTGTATGTTGAATCGAAATGGTGCATATTCTCATGAATTGTTGATTGGTTAGTTTGATAAGTTTTGATGGTTGCACGTTTTGCATAATTAACAACAACTCGATAAGGATAGACCAGTGAAAAGTTCATAGGAATGGAAGAGGCACAAGAGAATTACAGTCATCCAGAGAAGAGCAGAGCGATGTATGTCCATTTGGGCATGGAAGGAATGAACTCCAACGGACATAGAGAAGAAAGAAATGAAGATATGAATATGGTTGAGACCATTAAGAATTTGCAGAAGGATGTCCAAATCCATAAAGCTGACAAGAAAAGGCTTATGAAAGCCAAGGAGTAGCAGGATGAATTCAACATGAAACTATTGGAAGGTTTGAATAGAATAGAGAAGAAGTTGGCTAAGGAGAGTGACTCAAGTAGATATGAGAGTCACAAATCTTCAGAGGAGAAGAGAGAAGTAAAAAGTGCTAGTAAACATCACCATCATTCCCATAGACATTCCCATAAGAAAGAAGGAAACATATTAAGCCTATCCCTTATTAGAAGGTATAAGAGATCTGGGGTGGATGAGCTGCGAAGAGAAATGAGCAAAATCAAACCTCCTACATTTGATGGTGAGCACAAGAAGGATGAAGATGCCAAAACATGGTTTCTAGGCATGAGGAAATATTTTCAATTGCATAATTATTCTTCTCATGCTGAAGGTAGAATCACTATCTATCAACTCAAAGGAAAGGCTTCCATGTGGTGGGATCAACTTGTGTAGGTGCAACACATTGTAGAGAAAAGTGTTACTTGGAGAGAATTCAGGAAGTATTTTGAGAATAAGTACTTGACCAAGAGATACTATGACAAGAAAATGAAAGAGTTCTTTGAAATCAAGCTTGGAAGTACCACCATAGATGAATATGAGAGAAGGTTTCTGGAACTGTTGAAATATGTCTCTTTCATTAAGGATGAGACAGTCAAGATTCAATGGTACTTAAGTGGATTGCCATCGTTCATTAGTGACAAAATACAGTATGATGATCCCAAGACATTAGAAGAGACCATAAGAAGAGATAAATTCTTATATGACCAGCTGAAAGCAAGACCAACTTTCCAAAAGGCTTGGGAAGACAATAAGAAATTCAAGATGGATCAAAGAAAGAAGGGATCTAAGCCACCATTATTTAGAAATAATCCACAATGGCAGAAAACACATAAGGAAACCAGAGAGATTGACATAGTGAGTCAAGGGCCAAGACAACCACCTATGCAATGTTGGGGTTGTAAAGGAGACCATAGGTTCATAGATTGTACTCACAGAGGCGAAAAAGGTAAGGCTATTCACAATGTACAACAAGCTGAGACAGTAGAGGACATGGGCAGAAATGTGCCAAGGATTTATGCAGCCCTGGAAAACAAGAAAGCAGAGTACTAGTCCCACATGATTGAAGTGGAAGGTATGATCAACAACGAAACTCTTGCTATTTTAATTGATTCAAGATCTAGCCATAGTTATATAGACCCAAAGATGGTGGAAAGTTTGCAATTATCAACAAGCAAGCATGGGAAATCCTGGTTGGTGCAACTGGCTACAAGAGCTAGAAGAAAAGTTAATGAGATGGTTAAGTCCTACCTCATAGACATGAATGGACTAAATAACGGGGCTGATTTGAACATCTTACCCTTAGGTCCCTATGACTGTTTAATTAGGATGGATTGGTTGGACCCACACCATGCTATATTGGATTGTCATAACAAAGCATTCACTTGCTTGGATGAAGAAGGGAACCAAAATAAAGTGAAAGGAATTCCCGGGGTAGTAACTGTTAGAGAAATTTCAGCATTACAGTTGAAGAAATGTTATAGAAGAGGATGTCAAATATTTGTAGCTCATATGGAGGAGACACCTAAAGACAAGGTACCAAATTTGGAGAATTATGTAGTCCTGAAAGAGTTTGAAGATGTATTCAAGGATGTACTGGGATTACCCCCAAGGAGAGACATTGATTTCTCTATAGATTTGATGCCTGGAGTAGTGCCAGTATGAAAGACTCCTTATAGGATGAGTACACCAGAATTGAAGGAGTTGCAAATGCAGCTTGAAGAACTTCTGAAGAAGGGGTATGTATGCCCATGTGTATCACCTTGGGGTGCCCCAGGCTTGTTTGTGAAAAAGAAAGATGGAACATTAAGATTGTGCATTGACTTCAAACAATTGAATAAAGTGACTATTAAGAACAAATATCCTCTACCAAGGATTGATCACCTCTTTGATCAATTGAAGGATGCAAGGATATTTTCAAAGATAGATCTTAGATCAGGATACCATCAGGTAAGAATTAAAGAAGAAGATATTAGCAAGACCACCTTTAGGACAAGGTATGGTCATTATGAGTTCACAGTGGTACCGTTTGGATTGTCAAATGCACCAACTGTTTTCATGTGCTTAATGAATGGTGTTTTCCAAGAGCATTTGGACAAGTTTTTCATTGTCTTTTTGGATGACATTCTTATATATTCCAAGTCAGAGGAAGAGCATGAACATCATTTGAGGATGGTGTTGCAAGTATTAAGGGAACATCAATTGTATGCCAAATTTACCAAGTGCTCATTTTATCAGAAAGAAAATAAAGGTTATAACTGCTCGTTATTATGGGGCATATCATATCAGAATATGGGATAGCAGTGGACCCTCAGAAGGTAGAATCCATTAGAGAATGGTCAACACCAAAGAATGTGACAGAGGTCAGATCTTTCATGGGCCTTTGTTAAGAACCAAACATCAATATAGCATAGAAAAACCTCAAGAAAAGTACTCAACGCCTTG
>JASDQU010192050.1:9430-19976 GCA_032191745.1 Picea mariana
AAAAAAAGATTTTGATTTTCTTGGATATCATTTTCTTATTACTCTAATTTCATTAGATCATTCGACATATTTCTCATTAAATTTAGTTATGATAGTAAATTTGATAATATTGATATTTCCAAGGTCTAAGCCCTCCACTATCTCCCACGGCTACCACCTCCATTAAACTAATTTTCATTTATATTATTTATATTATTAAAAAAAATTGATTTATTATTTATTATTGAAAATTAAAAATATTGAAAATTGATGAAAATCTTTTTCATTTCATCTTAATTAAAAAAAAATTGTAGCTATGAGAAAAAAAAAAATTCAAAAATGCATAATCAATGAAAATTCTTAATGATAAGAGTGAAAATCCAACTCAATCAACATAGTTAATATTTTTCCTTCATGTACCACTTTATCCTCTTAATGGGATAAACTTTTTTTACTCAATTGCAAAAAAAAGGATAAACACGACCATATTACTTTCGTTTTTCTTTTGACAAATTTCTCTCATAAATGGTAGTAGAGGGGTACTCTCAATGCATGAAGTGGAATTATGACGTTGTACTAGTTTATTTTCTTCGTCATTAAGTATACCATTATATATAAATATGTACAAATTAATAATATACATAATCATACAACATAAATGGTTTAATTTTATTCCCCATCCAACTTCATTTTTAATCAAGGACCTTCAAGGTATAATTGATTTAATTTTATTCTTAGGAACCCACATCATGTTTCAATTTAGTTTGAATTGACGTTTTTGAAGGAGCAGAAATATTCCTAATCATTACTCAAAAACATCTATAAAATTATTTTTGTAATTAGAAACATTTTAAAATTTACAAAATTTATTATTTTTGTAATTAAAAACATTTTAAAATTTACAAAATTTAAGTGTGTAAAGGAAAAACTTATTATCTTAAAAAATCAAAATATCAATTCCTAATATACGTGTTTATTCTTGAATTGTTGAAATTGTAGTTTTTTTTATCCTTGAAGTTGTTTATTGAGATTACCATTTGATTGTTGAAATTCGAATTTTGCAATTGTTTATTTGTTGAAATTATAATATTTGATTACTTTGAAATTATATTTTTGGATTAAAAAAAATGCAATCAATCAATTTTTGAAATTGCAATTTCTACTTATGAAAATCACAATATGGCATTGTTGAAATGATAATGATCAATCAATTATTCATATTATAGTGTCGGGATAGGTATGTCATACACTTTGTCTTCGTATAGTAGAATACTTACTAATTGAGTAGTTGTACTAGGAAATAAATGGTAAGAATTAACACTAATAAATAACAAGCACTTAATAATTAGAGAGTTATACTAGTGAATAAATGATAAGCAATAACACGAATAAATAATGACTAGTACTAAGGAATAATTGTTGAGTAATAGCACAAGCAAAATAATGTAAGGTCTTTTTTTCATTGTTCTTTTCAGTGTCTTTTCAAATACAAAGTGGGGATCCTATCCATGCAACAAATGATCATATTTGAAGAATTGACAATTGGAAACTCATCACTTCATGTAACAAAAATAATCAAAATAATTATTTTTTTCATCCAATTATAGAAACACATCATAGTGATGTCTCCCATATTCTAAATTATATTGTCCACATTGTTTGTTTCATTATTTATTGTCTTATAAAAAGTTATACATGTAGGAATAAACTCAAAAGAGAAGATATGACATTATAACTCAATTTAATTTAATGGTTGTTTTTTAATGTGTAAGAGAGGACATTATAATTCAATTTAACTTAATTGTTGGTCCATTTAATTTAATTGCTGGTTTTGTAATTGCAATTTAAAAGAAAAAATTATATACTTTTAAAAATTTTCATACATTCAAATATATAACATAAAATCGTATTAATAAATTAAATAATATTAAAAAAACTTAAAACAATTTAATAATATTAATAAAATAAATAACACTTAAAAACTTAATATGAACATATGTATAATATTAAATAATTTAGATAAAATAAAATGAAAAATTAAAATTTTTAATATAAATTATTAAAAATATGATTATAACCTTTAAAAACTAGATCACTCGCTTGCTTGGAAATGTAGTTTAAGGAAGAAAGGATGAAATCCCATTGTGAGAGATTATGGGAAAGGAAGCATCTAAAGATGTTCTAAAATGTGTATTATAGTATATTTGTGGGACCAGTCGTTGTTCATAGCTATTCCTTGACTAGTGAATTATTTATTTACTTTTTGGCATTATTATAATTGAAGATATTGAAGTAATTGATAGTGACTAGTGAATTATTTATTTACTTTTTGGCATTATTATAATTGAAGATATTAAAGTAATTGATAACGTAGGATTTAAAAAAAAAAAATCTTATTTTAATATTTTAATTATGTTGCATTAGTGTATAGAATATCAGAGATTACAATAATATTTTAGATTATAATGTATTTAGGAAAACATTGCTCCTAGTGCAACAACTATAATATCAAAATTACTAATTTAATTTGTACTAATAATTATAATTATATGAATATATTTAATATAATATTGAAACTTTAATATTCATAAAGATTTGATTAGAAAATGAAAATCAAAATTGAAAATACGTATATATAATTTTAACATCTTTTTAAACTTAAACTATATATATATATTTATATATTTCAAACAACTTTGTAAATTTGAAGCATTATTCTTATTTTGATTGTAAAAAGCTAAATACTACTACTCTTGTAATATGAAAATACAATAAAAGACAATGATATGGTTGGTTGATAGCAAGAGAAAACGTTTATCATAGATAGGGTATTGATTTATTAGACTTTCATGTTTAGTCTGGGCTTGAAGGAAAACATACATGAAATAAAAGTTTTTGTATATCCACAAATATAAAGTGAGTAGTATTAAATTTTTTTACTTAAATAATAATTAATGCAGTTTAGTCTTTATTTTATAGTAATATTTTAAATAAATATAATGAAAATATTTGTAATAATGAAATAAAAATATTTACATTTTAATTTAATATATTTTAATTTAAAGCTCTTTATTTCTGAAACTAATTCCAAATTCCCATTTCCTTGATATTATATATAGATTTATAATATGTTTTATTTTTAATTTAAACATTATATAAATTAATTTTATTTTTCAATTTAAATATCAAAATTTAAAGTTTGAAATTTTAAATATCATTTAACTCTTCATTTTTAATGTATCTCTCATTTTTACAAATTTCTAAATAAATTTAAAAAAAATCTTCACAAAATCATAAAATCATGAGTTAATGTTTTACCTAAAAACCATGAATTAAATATACAATTATATATTATCATAATTAAAAAATATATTTTTTTCAATAAAATTTTAATATAATAAACTTATTTGTTTTTAAAATAATTATTTCTTTTCATTTCTAACTTAAACACTATATAATTATTTATTTTCTTTTTTAATTTTAGCATTACATAAATTATTAATTATTAAATCATTCAATAATATTTATTTAATTATATCATTTAACTAAATTAAAAAAATTAAAACTAATTTAATTACATATAAAAAAATTATATGATATGGGTTTCTTTTCATTTACAACCTAAACGATTTATATGATAGTGGTTTCTTTTCATTTACAACCTAAACAATTTATAAGATAGTGGTTTCCTTTCATTTACAACCTAAACAATATAGTTCATTTGACATGCTCACATGTATTTATTTGGTACTATCACATCTCCACCCACTTTTTCAAATGATGTTTTTTTTTAATTCATTCCATTCAAAATGATTCCTCCTCTAGCTTTATAAAATTCTATCTCTATTCATGTTGTAATTCTAAAATTTATTATTTAATTTTGTTTTTTTAATAAATTATTATTAAAAATAACTATCATATATAAATTCATTTATAAAAAAAATAGAAAATTTAATTGGTAAAGACCCTCATCACAAGCTATTGAGAGAATAGTTTTGAACTATACAAAATCTTGGTAAAATTTGTTGTATTTTTTTAGGAGAGTACACATCTAAGGAAAAAGAGGAATGAATGAAACTTATCCCACTCCATCGAAGAGCCTGCTATGCGACATTGAATGTTGCATCATGTGTATTATAGGTCGTCGGATCTGAATTTCCGTCAAATCTGACGCCCTATATTCCACCTACTGCAGCATGCTATATTACTTGCCATGGAAATTTATGAATTCGCAGTGGTGTATATTGCACTTTGGTTTTGACTTAACTATTGAAATAACTATTTTTATGTGGTTTTGAGTACTTTTTCAAGGAAAAAAATTAAAATGTCATATGACATTTTATTATTATTAAACTTTAATTAGTATTCATATGAAAAACCTATGATTTATAGCATTATTTATTTATAGCATGTTTGGGCTATGGTAGAAACAAGTAATGTGAAAATTTGGAGATTTTGCATTGTGGAATTGGTTTTTTCTTCTTTGCGGTGAATACATACGGTGGTGAATATATCTTTGTCGTGAATACATAGGATGGTGAATATATTTATGTTGTGAATACATATGGCAATGAATATTATCTCTTTTGTGAATTGATGAGGTGAACATATCTTTGCGGTAAATACATATGGCAATGAATATTATTTTCTTCTATTTGCAGTGAATAGAACTATTTTCTTCTTCATGTTTCCTTGTTGATTTCCCTTCAAATTATAATCTCCATGCTTGAATGCCTTTGATTTGACATCCCAATCTACTTTGGGAATGAACTCAACACTTTTGGAATGCACCCAACATTATCTCTATGTATCTTTGTCCAATTCTGATATGCACTTACATTTATACAATTTCTCTCCCTAGAGTCTAGTTGCATCCTTCTAACACCCATATACACATAATGTATCACTTTATGCATCTGTTGGCATTCTTTAGCATGTATGCACCTTCATTAATTCACTCCCTAAAGTTATATCATTCATACCATGCTTCCAATGCACTACTCTGACAAGAGTAATGAAGGTATAACTCCAAAACTACATAACTGGTCTCTAGAGAAGATGCACCTTAGCCACCATATCTTCATGTATACTCTATATATTCCTTTATCAGAGGACTAGCATCTGGATATTTCAATCTTTTTTTTTTAACAATTCTTCCCACAAAGTACTATTTTATCTTTTCATTGACATCCTTTAGAGTGCACGAATTCTCACTACTTCATCCACTAAATACTTTACTCTTGCACCTTGATTCACTGAGCACTTGGATCAGCATAAGTTGATTTCTCTTAGTGAATTCCTTTCCACATAATTTTATCTTCTTGTATTCCCAAGCCTTCATGGTTGTACCCAAATTCATACTTTAACATTATTCATTTCTATATTTTGATCATCTAATGAGGAATCCTTGACATAGCACTCTTCCCTTGAGTGCTTATGCTCATCATTAACTAAATTTCAAACCCTTTAACCTACTATGAAAACCATATATCCATACTTCTATGATTGCAACTCCATGTGTACCTATTGTGCTTGCATTATCATGTACTACAGATGGTTTTCCTACCTAGAATCCACATCTGATATGAACAATAGTCATATAGAATTATTTCCCCAAACAAGGATTCCATTAGGATTCTTCCATGTTGCTCATTGAACCCAAATATCTGATCCATCAACTTCTTAAAGAAACCAAATGCTCATTTTGAATAACTTTCTCTGTTGTTTTGTCTCTTATCTATAGACATCACTTTCATTTGCTCTATTCTATCTATAACCATAACATCTTTGAAAAAATTTATAAAACCACATTTGATAGTTAAAACCCATAATATACAACACGGGTACATATGCATACTTTTTCCTTTTTAAGATCACTAGAAACTCTCTTTACGACTTCCTGGAAATTTTGTTGCTCAATTCACAGCTATAGGTTCACAAATGGACTCCTCTATCCAATACCTTTCCAATGACTACTTTCTTTCTTAATTATAAGTTATGAGTAGACAATTATGGTCATTTGATCAGTGCCCACTTACTCCTTTTGCACATTTTTCAACTAGGTGCACTTTTTGCCATATCCATGCATTCTATTCACCAACTCCTTTGGGATTTTGACAAGAGATCATTGGGTTTCTTCATGACCATATTTTGGATGATTTTTCCAAGTTTTAGCTTCATCTAGGCTCCAGGATGATAGATACAACATGTTGAAGTTTAAGGCCAATTTATATTTTTAGCCTTGAATGTTATAGGTGCCTTATTACTTATTTTGTGCACTCTTAGGTACCCATAACCTTAATTTAAATCCATGTTTTTCTTCTATGGCTCCAGATATTTCCATAGACTACTCATGTGCCTCAATCGGATTCTGTAGCACGAAGTTATTATATATTTTAACCTTGTACAATTATTTACTGCAAACATATTTTCAATAAAAGAACAAAAAATATACAATTGCAAATACACACATTACAAAGATATTTTTGCCCTTGAAACCCAAACCGGGAAAACCAACATATTCTATATTCATTCACCTCATAAATTGTTTACAATACAATATACATATAGGATCCCGTAGCATCCAAAACCCTAATCCAATAACCCAGATTAGTCAACAACCCTAATTCCTTAACTGGAAATAGAAAATGATCAACGGAAACTATGTGCCGGAAAACCACCCAAAAATGGATGCAAAAAATCGCCAAAACATAAAACATGTACCCAACAGTTATGGCCCTTAGAGTGAATTGGTACCAAAAACATACCCTTCACTACTTGGCCTATAACTCCCTCATACATGATCCATTTGATGAACAATTTATACCGTTAGAAATCTCCCTCCAAGATGGGCTATGCCACATAAAAATTCTTCCTCTCTGATACCATTTTGTTCATAAAATTCCCTGCATGTGATCAAATATGAAGTTCTACAACAACACAACCATGCATAATTATGTATAATTACAACATCCACAATTAAATATATTACACACAGTGAATGGCATGTAAATATAATTACATCAACATACATCTAAAACACCATATAATTAACATAATAATGCACATTGCACAAAAAAATAATACACATAATAAAAACACTTATATGTTGTTGTAAAACAGTAATTGCATGAAGACCTCAGACATTCCTCCCAACCATATACCTCACTAATCATAATCTCTCAATAGTGGGTCACCCCCGAGATGGGGTTGTCTCCACAAGGGAAAAGGTTCTCTCACTAGTCTCACTAAGGTCAAACAACACTCAACAAATAGGAAATGATAATGGCACCAATCCTAGAAACAATTCCACCCCACGACCCTCTCATTCACATTATCATGTCCCACGCTCGGAAGTGTAGCCCTTCTCTGGTCAACAATCCTTCGGTTTCCCACTTCCCTTACGGGGCTTTAGCAATAGGACGGTTAAGAAGTCTCTGAGTGATATGGCTCTTGGAACAAAAGGCTACTCACAGGCCTGACAACTTGCCTCTTCAAACCCAAACCACCAACGATTTACAGGGTCTCCCAAGCTCCATAGCTCCACTCTCCAACCACCCTTAGGATGATGGCCAACATGAATGAATGGTAAGAATGATGAGAATTATAGTATTTTTCAATAATATATATGCACGTTTCTAACTTGACACTTGGCACAGAAGGAACTAACATGTTCCCCTCTTGTAATTTGTTCCCTTCCATTGGGAACTTAGGATAACATAATGTTATATGACTTTAGGACTTAGGAATAATCTTATTTTATTCCTAGGATTAAGTCCCCTGACATATCCCCTTTTCCATCTCACGGGGTCCTAGCCCCCCATACTCTTTCATTTGACTTGGTATGTATTAGTGATGTATTTTATTAATAATATGAATGATTACATATTACAATAATAGGATCGCTAGCCTTTTTGCATCTAAGATCTTCGGCCTAATAATCACACAAACACTCTAGCCTATAATATCTTGTCTCACTAGCCTATAAAACATATGTACATTTACAATTGGGGTTCCTCCTGGGGTAATTACAATCCTTTTGGATTTAATTATCATAACCTTTGTTTTTTCAGTGTTCACTGTCATGTCCATGCTAGAGAATAAGTCCTTGAGGATCAGTTTCTTACCTAGGTCATAGGGACTCTTCACCATATGAACAATATCATCATCATAAAGAAGGAGGATGATGAATATACTAGTGAGAGTTGGACCAACACAACTTGCATCCTCTAAACAATATTTTAACTTATCAATATATATGCCAAAAAGGGTAGGAGATAGGGTACAACCTTTTTTCTTTGTAAATAAAAAATGTATTACCTTAGAATGCCATCACAACAATAAACATGTCTAGACAAGAAAAAAATACATGCCACCTATTCGGCCAATCAGATGGAAAACAGAACAGGTGGCCAAGAGGCTTGATGTCTGGAAAGTCTGAATGTTCCACTCATCCATGAACAAAATGATACCAAAATTCCTACAATGGTTTTGAAATTGGAATGCATAATAACAGAAAAATAAACACAACAGAATTAGATAGTGGGTGAACCCGAATTTCCTTTGTCACCATGAGTTTTCCAAGTAGGAGTGAAGACAAAGGATTGGGCATAGGTCGGTCATATTATTTTTTTGGCATTCCTGAGAGAGCATCAAACAACAAGTCCAAGCGACTATTGAGAATGGTGTGTCAGTGAAGCTACTCTTCCATATCCTGTCGCATATCAAAGATGAGGTCCAAGTGATCCTGTGAGACACGACAGGTATAACTCAGTTCCTTTTCCGGAGCAGCCATAAGAGGAGGTTTACCTTTAGGAGGGAAAATATCCTCATGGAGCCCCTCTAGTGGTACTTCCTCTTCAATTATGCAGGTATCCAAATCCAAAGCAGCATCAACTACAGGGGTCGATCGACTAGGAAGGGTAGGCAAGTCTTGGGGGTCATGGATAGTGTATAGGAGGGAAGTTGGTGGAATTTTAATCAAGAATTCATGTATTTATGTATTTATGTATTTATTCTTCAAAAATATCCATGGGAGGATAGTCCACCATTATATTTTGGGTCAAGGAGGGAGGCGACGTCAGAGAGGAATTTATGAGGCGGACCAGAGAAGTCGAAGGTGAAGGGGAAGAGAGGCTTATCCTTCATTGTCATGTGACGAAACTATAGTAAGAAATCCCGCTCTTGGGCTTACCTCTTTCCCGGGGCATGAATGGGTTGTTAACCAGGATGTCGAGGAGAAGCAGAGCATGAGAAAAAGGGAGGAAGAGGGTTGAACGAGCTTGAGCGACTGTAGCCAGAGATTGTCCCAAAAACAATGACGAAAACCATTACTTACATACTGTAAATGGTGAGGCACCGGAGGAGTTGAGTGGATAGGGCTCGTGTGACTCATGCCTGTCCCAACCTGCCATCGTTGTTGTGCAAGAACGCCATTAAAACAAAACCTACATGTCATCACACCATCTCGCATGAACAATGAATGCCTCTCATCCTGCGAGATAGTGAGGAGAGGGTGGCAACATGAGCATTTAACTTCCTACTATGCATGTTGCCCACCTGTCACCCCATTCGGGGGGATAGGGGACAACCTTAATTGACTCCTATATTATAGTTAATTTCTTCCGACCAACCCTCATTGTTCCTAAAATTGGCAATAATTTTCTCATATAGAATTACTGTAACAACTCTTAACTTGAAAGGGACTTGTATCTCTTCTAACCTATTCTATAGGTCAGTCCTTAGCACAGTGTCGAAATATTTTCTAAAATCAATGAAACAACGCCTTACTTTTTTAAATATAATATAATGTTTACAAATATAATTCATATATTTTTACATCAATATTCAAAAAAATATTTATATTTACCATGTCACAATCCATTAAGTGATATTAACCCACATTTTCTGAAAAATGTCAAAAACCATACCTTATAATGGTGAGGGTTCAATATCCATAAGAATTTTTAATGAAAACTAAAACATCAAAGTATAGATAAATACATTGAATATTGTAAACATTCACATTTCTAAGTTGGGACTTGCACCCTCTCATGAGAGTCTCCAAATGAATGTATTGAATATCTCAAATCCATTAAGTGATATTAACCCACATTTTCTGAAAAATGTCAAAAACCACACCTTATTGTGGTGAGGGTTCAATATCCATAAGAATTTTTAATGGAAACTAAAGCATCAAACTATAGATAAATACATTGAATATTGTAAACATTCACATTTCTAAGTTGGGACTTACACCCTCTCATGAGAGTCTCCAAATGAATGTATTGAATATCTCAAATCTCTAGGTGACTTGAAAGGGTAGGACTCATCCAAGTAAATCTCTCAAACCTCTAGGTGAATTGAAAGGGTAGGACAATAAGTTTACTCATCTTATGTTTATAAAAATATTTATCTAATAATTGTTTTTTAATAAAAAGTTATAGTATAATAAAAAGGAAATATTGTACAATGAAGAAATAAAAATATAACATATACACCAAATTTGTAATAATAAAGAATAAAACAATTTATTAACCAATAAATTGGTTTTATACATAATTTTAAA
>JASDQU010192051.1:0-15587 GCA_032191745.1 Picea mariana
TCCAGAAGCATATCCAAATTCTATCCCATGAGGAGGGCTCTGTGCACCTGGTCTGCCATTTGTCCTTAGAGTTCAAACACTAGATCCAGGTGTGTCACGTGGAGGAGTGGTGCATCTAGTCCTTTTGTGTCTGCCTCGCCTAAGGTACCCTTCTTCGCTTCTGCATTGGCCTCATCTTTGTCCATGGCTGCGATGTCTGTGTGGTGCACCTTTACCATACAAATCCTCTGCGAGACCTCATCCATGCAAGGCACTTCCTTGACATAGCATGTTGGGATATCCTCACAGAGCCTCCCCCTTGTCTTGTCTCTTTCTTGAGGCTCTAGGGAAGTCGGGGTGTTTTTCGGGCATGGTATTTCCTCTATGTATAAAGTTGGGAAATCCTCATCAGTCTTTCCCCTCAAGCTGCTTCCAGCTTGAGTTTCAGGTGCAGGTGGAGGATTTTCTTCTCGCTTAATGCCTGTGAGCTGCCAATTATCCAAAGTTGGTGGTGTCTGATCTCTCTTCTCTATCGTAGACTCGATTGTGGGTGCATGGAGTGAAAAACAGGCGACCCTCGCTCTTTGTTGAAGGATAGAGTTTTCCAACGAGAGTGCTCGTTCCTTATGTTGCCTCCTCTGTCAATGAGCAGCGTGGGTGTGCCAAACCGACCTGCGGCGAGGCTTGCCTCGCTCCCTAGGCATAGTGGAGGAGTAGTGAGTATAAGACAGGACACCGAAAAAAACACACCAGAGCTTACAGTTGGCAGGGAGTTTTAGAGCAAGAATGAGTTGACTGCGTCCATACCTCTTTTCTTTCATATTTTTGCAGGACAACTGCACCTGGACTCTCTTTAACTTGGCCATACTTAATTCTTACAGTGTCGACACTTTCGCTCGAGGGAGAAGTTGCTCATCCGGAGGTTGGCTATAATGGCCTGCTCCCATCGTTAATGTTGAATAGATGGGGAGTGTCTTGCCGCATTTAAACCTTGGCTCCATGCTATGCCGAATGGCAATGTTGCGCGATGTGTCACCCCATCCGCGGCTGGATCCAAACATCTTAAAAGAACCCCTACATGATATTTCTAATACAGAATATGATCAATGATGCTATACCTGACTGCTTTAAGCTTCAAATCCCTCACTTTGGTCTTCTCAAGTTCAATAGGAGGTTGCAAATTTTGCAAGAAATAGATGAGGTCCTTGTACCAACTGCATTCTGTCAATTTTGAATTGATTTGCAAGCTACTGTTAGGAGTATTATTTTTTGATTTACATAATTAACATTCATGAAATTTACTCCCAGTTCCTTACAATTTGATTCAGCTAACAATCTAGCTAAACCTTGACCTTTCACCAGCTTGGTGGGTTTCAACTCAATATCAAACTCTAAAATCTTAGCAATCCATTTACTTCTTTTTCCCATTTATATCAGGATGAACTGAAATTTCTTTTACAGAGATTGAAAGAACATAAGCAAATAATTTTAGAGTGAAGAACATATAATTTGAAATATTTGAGGGCTTTGACCAAAGCATAAGCTTGTTTCTCCATGATGTCATATATGACTTCAACATCTCTCAAAGCCCTACTAAAAAAAGAAATAGGATGCTCCATTCCATCTGAATTCTTTCGAAGAAGGACAACAACTAATGTATCATTTGAGGAAAAAGAAAAAAGAAAAAAATATTTTGAGTAGTCAGGAATGATTAGAACAGGTACATCAGTGAGTGCTTGCTTTATTTTCTCAAAATAAGTCCTAGCTTCTGGTGTCCATTTTATTTCATTCCCTTTTCTCAACATGGTTGTGATAAATTTGACCAACTCAACAAAATTATATATAAATCTCCTCAATAAGTTTATCTTACCTAAAAAGGACTGAGTTTCTTTCTTTGACCTTGGGAGAGAAAGAGTTTTAATAGCCTCTACTTTACTTGGGTCAATTTTTACTCCTTCAACTGAGACAATATGTCCTAGCAACTTTCCTTCTTTAATGGAAAAAAGAGACTTCTTGGGATTAAGTGACAACCCATATTTTCTTCATTTCAGGAACACCTTCTCCAAATGTTGGTAATTCTCTTGATCAGACTTTGAAAACACTGTGATATCATCCAAGTAGATAACCAAACAATTATCTTCTTCTCTAATAAATGGAATGTCCATTGCACGTTGGAAAGTTTCCCCTACATTCATGAGACCAAAAGGCATCTTGTAATAAATGAATGTACCCCAAGGAGTGGTAAATGTTTTCTTCTCCCTGTCCTCTAGTAATACATAAACATGATTGTAGCTTGAAAATCCATCAATCATTAACATCCTTACTGATCCTATCACCATTTGCAAGATATGATCCATTTTAGGTAAGGGGTAATTGTCTTTTCTGGAACACCTATTTAAGTTTATGAAATCAACACAAAGCATGATCTCACCATTCTTCTTTCTAACAGGGACCATATTAGCTATCCAATCAAAATACCTCAAAGGTATAATGATCTGGGAATCAAGCAATTTTTTGACCTCTCTCTCCACAATGGGAAATAACATAGGATTGATCTACCTTATTTTATATATAAATGGTTTGGTATCATCCTTCAAAGGTATTATATTATCAATGATGATAATATCATAAGTTTCTGAATCCTCATATTTCCATGCAAATACATCAACAAATGCTTTCAACAAATTGATATATTCATCGCTTTGATTTTTTGACAAACTACTGGACATTTTGACATATTTAGGTTCCTCTTCAGTACCTAGATTACACTATTTTAGATCATCATTTTCACTTGAACCACTCACTTTCATAGCCACACCATTGTTATCAAATAATATCTCCATGGGAATTAATCCTTTAGGAATATCATTGCTAGGCAACTGAACAATTTTGTGATCTGCAATCTTGTTCATAAATTTATCAGCATGCAAAATTTTATCATCATCTAAATCTTCGTCAATATGAAGAGAAAAAAATTCATCTATTGTTTCCATAAATCTCTTTATTTATTGATCATCTTCAAAAATGTTCCAATGCTTGACATTATCAGGTATAGAAGGTCTATATTTTACCTCAACATCATACTTAGGTATGGGATGTAGTGGGATTTTAAATTTACTAGCAGAAAAAACTAAGAAGTCAAACAATGTATTATCCTCTCTGGGAACAAAATATATGTTGAAGGCTAGGAGAAATTATGAATAGGGTCCCATACCTCATTCCCATAAGTTCTCAGTCTTGGATGCTTTGCTTGATAGATATTTCTGACTTGATGCACAATCAACTCTCAATCTCCAAAAACTGATAATTATTCAATTTTCATTTCCTTTGCAACTCTAATCCCCAAAACTAAGGCTTCATATTCTACAATGTTGTTTGTGGTTTCAAATTCCACTTTGAAGGACAAGGTTATTACCTCTTGAGAAGGAGAAATGAATACAACTCCAACACCGACACTATATTTGGAAGATGCACCATCAAAATACATTTTCCAAGTTTGAGCACCCTGTCTGGATGTCTCATATGTTGTTGGTGATTGATTTTTTACTTCCAATGGTGACTGAGGAAAATTAGTAAGATGCAAAATGATAGATCCTAATTTAGTATCAACAACATCGATGGGATGGTTTGTTGGATTTCCTTCATCACTAATAATATATGCAAGTTGTGCTTCTCTATACAACCTTTTGTGTTCACCACCAACGAGTGGTATGGTAGCATAAGAAAGATCCATTTGCAATATCCCTCCTAACCTTTTGATCCATGATCTGGACAAAAACATCCCAAATTTGGGAGGAACATCTACAACTACAATATCCATGACTATGCTCTTCATAGGTAGTTGAAAGAGAATAAAAACCAAATCTTTAATCACCCCAAGGAATTTTACTTTTCTTGATTCAAAGGAACACAAATAATGATATGATTTAGTATTTTCCAGACCTTATTCGTCCATGACAACCTTAGGCATTAAGTTATGGGATGCACTTGATTCCATAAGGAAATTGTGCAAGATTTTATCATGTACATTCAAAGATATGTAAAAGGGAGGAGAGGAGTCATCTCTATATTATACTAGTGGCCCGAATATAACTACAGGTTTCTCATCCTGCAATTTAACCGAGTCTGTTGAATGGGAATAAAATCCAGGATGCAACATTTTTGAAATAGATTTCTTTAAATATTCATTCTTTATCAACTCTAGTAATGGGACAAGAATTTTGATTTTCTGGATTTCATTCTCAAAGTTAAAAGATTGGTAATTCATAATTTCCTTTGTCTCTTGAACATGAGCTTTAATGATGGGTTGATTGTTCTGTTCTTATGTTCCTTTATTTGGTGAACGCGTTGTTTTGGAAGAAGTATATGATTTTTCAGGATGATTAGATGTACTTTTATTTCCCTCTTTTTGTTTTGACCTCAAATTGTATTTGTTTTTAGTTTCATTCACTTTATATCATTTACTTAAATCATCCAGTTGATTTCTCATTAGAGACTCTTCAAAATAAGATTGAGTTAGATGAGGGAAAGCATATGTGTCTCCCATACAATGAATTTCTTGATTTGCTTCTTCATTATATCCTTCTTCATCATCAACAATTTTTTTTTGGAGAGGGGTTTGAAGCTTTTGATCCTTTCTATTTCTCTGATCTCTCTGAAGAATTTGAGGTGTATTGTTTTGTGTTATGAAATTGTTTCTATTTCCAAAATATTGGTGGTTTCTATTTGCTTGTCTCCCTTCAAGTTTTATTTTTTCCATTTCTGCAGAAAGTGACTTGACTAACTTAGTCAATTGATCAACCTGGGGATTAGTTCCTGAAGCATCAGAAGATGAATCTTCTATTTTTTTCTTTCTTCTATCCCTATCATATTTTCCTTTTAACTTATATGTTGCCAATATGTTTGATTCCACCTCTAGAGTAACATCTTGCATATGGGATAATGTTGTAGACCTACTTTCTCTCAAAAAAAGGAGAATTTTTGTGTCAAAGTCACTTGCATAGGTTATTTTAGGAGAAGTTTTAGTGGGCTTAATATCAGTAGGAATTTTTTTATACATCTTTTTAAAATCTATTTGAAAAATCTGACATTTATTCACATTCTTTCCTTTTTAGAGCCCCAAATTATGTGATGTAATATAAGAAGTATTTTTGGTCACCCCAATGTCTTAAAAAGGCATAATCTAGGGCTTTAATTCCAACAGTTGATCCAATGGATAGACTTCTAAACCATTTTCTAGCTTCTCCATCAAGACTTTTCACAAAAACCCTCATCCTGACATCTTCATTCTCAATATTTAAATTATCAACATAACTATAAAATGTTGCAAGGTGCTCTTCTATAGTGATATCTTACTCTCTTGTGAACTTAGGCATATAATTTAGGTAATCCCCTATTGGAAGAGCATTCATAGGCTGAGGAAGCGCTAATGGTGCATACCTAGCAACCACAATGGCATCCATTCTATTCAAGGATGATTTTAGGGGATAAATTTCTCTCATGGGCTAATTTTTTCACGATTCTAAAAATGATTCTCCCAAATTCTATAGGATAAAATTATTTTACCTTAAAAATTACCAAAGTTTTATACAAACTATATAAAATCCTTATAAATTTGAATATTTTTACAAAAATATCGCCAAACATTTTACGGTTGGAATATGAAGGATTAGTAAGATTCACCAAGGTTTCTACATTTTGAAATAAATTTCCCTCCTTAAAATCATCCCTGATTCTATTTTGAGGATGATTAACCCCTGCCATTTGATTAGGAAATGGAGGAATATGAATTCTAAGAGAAGTAGATTAACATAAGTGTATGAATGACAAACTTCTATGTCGACACGTTCTGAAACGAGAAACTAAATCCTTTCCAGTTGGGCCTCCACCACTTCAATTATCCACCAAAGGAAAGCTCATATAAGAGAGACACTAAGGTTATCCATCAAATAAGGAAGATCTTGGGGGCTAAACAATGTGTTTAGAGTTAAAAGGACAAAGGGATGCATACTCAATATGAAGTGAATAATTTCTTCAGAGTAACTTTGCTCTCAAAGTTGAATTCTTCTCCTCTTTTCCACAACTTGGATATGGCCCATTTATAGCCTCCAAATGGAACTGAAGTGTCAATTCAGAACATTTCCAGTATATGGAAGGTCAGGGATCATGGATCACGTGACGTGACATGGAAACTTGAAACCATTTTTTAATTTTGAGCACAAACCCCGATGTACGCGGGCTGTAATGGTGCAACCTGCATATACACATGTTGTATAGCTGTTAGGGAGTGTATATGTGGAAAAATATGTTTTTTATCTCTGGGAATTGCAAAAAGGGACTTCAAGTCTGCATAGGGAAATGGAAAAAGGCCTCTTTATCTCTTGCATCTTTATCTCTTGTATAGAAATATTTGCAGTGTCTGATAAATATTTTACTGCAATAAAGAAACAAAAGTATGATGAATCCTTCAATAGAGACTGATATCAAAGTGAGACAAAAAGAGATGATAATGAGAATAAAATGGATTTCCACCATTAAAAGTTTCTTAGATCTGGCCCATACTTCAGGGAAAAACTTTGCAACAAAAGACAATACTACAAATAAGAGTTTTTATGTAACACCATTCCAACATTTTTCAATCTTTCAATGTCCTTTAAATAGATAAAATTATCAAAGTCGTCTTTACAATCCACCCTTCAACTTCCTCATAGGATTACATGCCTAAGGGGAGTGTGGAAACAGGTTTACAACCTATACAACAGTCTTCAACAACTTGATGATGTGTCCTTAAGTTTGCAGCTCCTTGAGGCAGGTGGCCTTCCAAAGTGAAAATGATCCTCTAAGTGATGGTACAATCTTCCCTTGACAGCTGGCAATTTCCTTTCCCTCTAAAATATTCAAAAAAGCGAGTTTGCAGAGCAACGCTGTAAACTGTCCTGAAACAATATATTTGCAGTGCCAATGAGTCCAAGCACTGTGAACATTCCTGCAACATCCTTTTTTACTTTTGTAAAAGATAAAAAAAGCTTAAAAATTCTACTAGGAGTCTAGATATGCTACAAACTCATTATCCTGATATATCCTTGAAGAAAAAACACAAAAACTGCTAAGTCTAGATCAAAACTCATAACCATCACTAAAATGTTGTAAATGCATGTAACATAAAGTTTGAAAAAAATGATGTTGGTTTTAGACGGTAATTTTTCTTTATCTTTTTATTCTGGAACTTATTTTGGTAGCCACCTTGGCCAACATGTCTAAGTTTCTCTTTTCCACTTCTTCTCTGAAAGGCTGTAACTCTCCCTTCAATTTTTTTATTTCAGCTTGTTGGGTTCTATTCTTCCTGTAGACATTCTTGAGTTTCCTATGAAGGGAAAAAAACCTCTTAGATAGGAACCTTGCCTTACAAATTTTCTCCCCATACATGTCTAACATCTCCTTAAGCTTTATCCTAGAACCCAAATATTCCTTCTTTAACTTGTCAATTTCAGCTATTGCCTCCTTGAGCTACCTCTTGAGCCTTCTGAAGGTAAGGTTGCTTTCATGTTAAGGAGTGTTGAGGTCAATAACTTCTATGGGATTCTTAGAGGACTGGGATTTGCCTTTTTGTTGGGGTGAAGTCTCTGTTGTATCATCCTTCATAAGGACATGTTGCTTGGCTTCTTCTCTATTAAAAGGTATTCTAGGTTTGATTTTGTCTGCAACAACTGGTGGGGATAAGACAAGTTTTTTTCCTTCTAAGCTTCTTGGTTTGGTTTTCTTAAAGGAACCTCCATGGGGACAGGATCTTCCACAAGTGAAATATCTCTATTAGGAGGTTGTGAAGGACCACTTGTTTCTTCTTCTTCAGTATCCCTAATGGATTTATCACTCCTAGTCAGCCTCTTCTTCTTGCTTGAATCTAAATGCACAATCCTCTCAACAGAAGTGGGAGTTTGTCTTTTGGACCATGGTGTGGGAGAAATATCTAACTGAAAATGTGATGTATTTAGGGAAGTTTCCCGGTTAGTGTTAGTTTTTCTTAACTCTTCCACTACTAACATCTTGATAAGACTAGAGTGAAAAAAAATAGTATCTACCTACTTTGACTTAGCCTGGACTCTGTCTGACATCTTACCAATACTCCTGAAAAGATAGAATGGAAGGTTCATGGCTTATTTTTCTATGAAATGTAATAGTAATCTGATGTGTTATTGGTTTACCATATTGAACCTCCCTTCACATGTGAAGTACCTTTGGATGACCCTGAGCATCCTGTCAAAACATTCCAACTTGTGACTTCTGGGTACTCCTTTAGACAAGTTGTCTTCTTGATATTCAGGCTTAAGCAATTATTTTCAAAAGTAAGAGTTTAATGACATGGATTTAAACCATTTATCCCCACAGTCAGGTATCTTTGTTTCTACAGAGATAGAATGCTCTGAAACATCAAACTCTAACATCCCCACTTTAGTCCGTGTCCCATTAAAATTAAGTGCAAACTCTTTGGCCACTTCAGAATGTCCTCTCTGCATCTTTTGACAATAAGACAACCCACCCTATGAAAATCTTCCCTGAACAATGGTTTAGAGTTAATGAGTTGCATATCATATGGTTCAGTCCTCACAATATCTCCCCCTTGCGAGTGTCAATATTTCATGGAAACCTGCACGGGAGACCTAGCTAAAGAATACACAAACAAAGATCATCAAGAAAAGGAAGAGAGATAAAATATGAAGAATGAGAATCAATGTATATTATGTTCTATCCAATGAGTGAGTGATATTCACTCATATAGGCAATGACATCCTATAATTAAGAAAAGTGAAGAAGCAGTGAGTTGTAGTGAGCTTTTCTTAGGAATGCATGCATACTAGTGATGGTCTAAAATTAGAAAGTGTAAAATAGAACTAGTCAGTTAACTCCCACTGAACTAGTGTTGTAAAAATAGAAATTTCTCCAACACCCCCCCTGAACATCTTATAGAGTAAAAAATGAGTCCCGAATACTAGTCCATATTAGGTACTCATGTACAATGCAACTAATGAACACTGAATAAAAATGAGGAAAGAGGGAAAACCACGTGGGAACAAACCCCCCCCCTCAAAAGACAATGCATCAAAAGAAGAAAAGATAGTTGGTAGGAAACTATGTTCTTCACTTCAAGACGATCCTGAAAAGTCTGAAACTTCTGCTCACTAAAAGTCTTTGTGAAGATGTAGAAATATTTATGGATATGATGAAGTCCTTTGGAAACCTATCTAGCCTTGTACCTCTTTATCCTATGGATCCATCTGCACCTGAAAATATTCCTTTCTGGTGGAAGTGGAACTAGATGCCAAGTCCAATTATTTAGGATTGAGTCATACTCCTTTTGCATGGTTTCTTCCCATAATGGATTGCCAACAACCTCACTATAGGTATGTGGATCAAAATATTGAACCATATAGCAATGCATGAGAATTGTTGGTTCATAATTTGAAATTACATGAGAAGGATCCTCATGCTGAGATCGAGTCCTCCTCGAATCTAATGGATTCCCTGCAAGGATACATGTTTCCTGAAGTGTGAATTGTTCCTTCTTGTGCATCTACTGAAGCTTCAACGTTGGCTACTTATCTGGCTGTACTACCTTCTTATTTCCATGTACATAATCCGAGTGTATGGAATCATCTTTGATGTCTGAAACTAATGGAAGCACAAGAGTATCTGCATATTTCACTGGAGGTGCATGCAAAGTAATATTCTTATTTGTAAGTATAAAAGAGGATTCATCATAAGAAAACTTAGTGAATTTATACAACCTTGACTTGTGATCCACCTCACTAATTGAAATGATGGAATTGTCATGCATGTCAAGTACAGTAACTAAATCTGATGTAAATTCAAGCATTTAAATTGTTTGAGTGATCTGATAAACTAAGAGAATATTTATAGAAATATTTGGAACATGTAAACCATTATCAAAACTTCCATTAGGGAGTTCCACTCTCCCTTCTCCTGCTACTGCTACTAAAGTATCATCCCCCATGAGAATAGGGGCTCTTGAGCATGGGATCAAAGAAGAGAAAACTTCCTCTTTCATTTCCATATGATGGGATGCACCAAAATCTGTAATCCATGAATCCGATTAGGAATTGATTGCAACAAGAGCATGATGATTACGTTTCTTAGGAGAATGATCTTCTTCCTTCTGCTTCTTGACTCCCTCTAGAATGAAGTTTACAAGGTTATTCTATTGAAGTGTCTATGCCATAAGATCGATCTGTTTCTCCATGCATGTGGATTCTTCATGATTCAATTTATTTCAATAAGTGCACTACTTTCCCTTCTTCTTATTCTTGGAATCTGAAGAGTCTTTGGAACTTGAAGAATCGTTAAAGGATTTGGAATATCCCTCCTTCTCGTTTTGTTTCTCCTTCCCATTATGTTTGGATGATCCTTTTGCATCATGCATGGTGAGTGCATGTGCTTTGGTATCCTTGATTAGGCCCATTTGAATGAGTTTTTTCTTCTCTTGCGTGAGAGACTCAATGAACTGAGCCATCGTAGGCATTTTCCAATTTGTTCCAAAAAGACATCTCCCAGAATGGAAATTGGAGACATATACAATGTATTCTGGTCCTAGCTTGGCCAAGATTGTTAGAATAAGTTGTTTCTCTTATGTATACTTGTCAATACCACATTCACCCAAGCTCAATAGAAAAAAATGTAAATTTAGTAAAGAAATCATGTATATTATCAAAACTTTTAGGGTCTAAGGTATTCAACTCTACCTCAAGCATATGACCATGCATCTCATCCTTATTTCCAAAGAGTCCTTCCAAGGTGGTCTAGATCTCATTTGGAGTCTTGCATGTGGAACCATAAATTAGTGGATATTAACTCAAGAAGTAGTCCTATGGCATCATCCTTACGGTTCGCCCATATGGTCTTCTCAAGCGCTGATGTAGGTTTTGTTTCTATCACCATCGTCAAATTATATGGTCCTTTTCTTTTGAGTTGGAATGTGGCATTTGAATTCCATTAAAAATAGTTGTATGTTGTGAGTATTATCACCAGACTTTATTGATAAGTTGCATCATCTCCATCCCTGTTATTGATTCTGAAAAGATCTTGAAAACCCATATCGTGGATTTCGAGATATGAATGACGGTTCTGTGGTAGCTATAGATATGATAAAATAGATATATCTCCTAAAATATGATGTAGTCTCTAGATATTTTTGGTGAACATGAGAATCCCTATGTTGTAGGTCTCTAGTCAAAATTTCAGCTCAACCTGGATTGTGGATTTCGAGATATGGCTATTTTACGGTAGAAAACCAATTTTCTAGAGGGCAGACTGAATTGTCGAACCCTAGAAAAGGATATAGTGTGAATATGTTGAATCATTGCACCCTAGACATGGATAGGGTGCTTCGATCCCAATTTTCTAGAGGTCATACTGAATTGTCACACCCTAGTGAAGAATATAGTGCAATGATGTCACACCTTGGCTATGGAGAAGCTGTGTCGATTCCTGGAAAAAAAACATTCATAAGTCTGAGTGAGACCGCCATACCCTAGCAATGGATAGACTACATCAATTGACCGTCACACCCTAGCAATGGATAGGCTGTGTCGATTCCAATTGTCTCACCTTTCGATAGGAATAGGTTGCGATGATGACATAAACTAGAGTTACTCAAAAATTAAATCCTCTTTCGCTCTTCTCTATATTTTTTAGGTTTCTCCAAGTAGCTCGGCTCTGACACCATGTCAGTGTTTCATTGAAACCTGTATAGGAGACCTAGCTAAAGCACACAAAAACACAACTTATCAAGAAAATAAAGAGAGATACAATTTGAAGAATGAGAGTCAATGTATATTATGTTCTATCCAATGAGGGAGTGATATTCACTCATATAGGCAATGGAATCCTATAATTAAGAAAAGAGAAGAAGCAGTCAGTTGCAGTGAGATTTTCTTAGGAATACATGCATAATAGTGATGGTCTAAAATTAGAAAGTCTATAATAGAACTAGTCAGTTAACTCCCACTGAACTAGTGTGTTTAAAATAGAAATTTCTCCAATAGCGAGTCTTCTTGTTTTGTTGACTTTCCATAATCATTGCTTGAAAAGAACCTCTTGTAAATTCTTATGACAATTGTTATTTGAAAAAAAGGGTAAACATGAAATTTAGGGTTTGATGACAGATCTTGTTTACTTGGATTTCACCTTGTCTAAACACTTATAATCAGTAGTGGTATGAAATGGAGAAAACTTCAAAAGGAAAGATAAGAGGGACAACCACTGAGATGTTTAGTAAAAATGTAGACAGTTAAAAAGAAACTCTGTTAAAACAGGGGTTTTAGCAGCACTAGTATCAGTTCGCAACACCAATATGGTATGCAATTGAGCTTGGTTCTATAAAGGATTAACCATATTATTCATTTTTGATAGGGAGCTCATACAACTAGTTAAGACTGTGTCTTAGATTGACTTTAGAAGATGAGGGTTTTGATAGTCTAAAAATAGAGGATTCACAACGCCAATTTACAACGCGCAATGGTGATGCAGAGTTAAATCAGGCAGTTCGTAGTACCGAGATATCAATGGGACAAACGTATTGTTTGCAGAAGAAATGATAAGATGACCTCAAGATAACAATTTTGACTAGTGGATAGAGCTTAGAGCACCATAGAAGTGGGTTTGGGAGTTGGAAGCACATGGACTCAACAGTTCACAGTGATAGTAATTCAAAAAGATTTAATTCCTTTGTCAACCTTTAAACAAAATGCATGCCCTCAAGGAATACCTGATATATCTGGATTTGATGCTGATATTTTTTTAACCTTATTTGATCTTAAATAAATGCATCAAAACTTAAACAGTCTCCTTCATCTACTTCACAATGCCAGTTTGCAGCACCAGTTTGCAGCACGAGTTTGCAGCGCCAATTTAAAATTCCAGTAGCACACTTCAAGGAAACTGTTAGAGTTTTCTGTGACACAATCCTTGAAAATCCAATTTGTGAAAGCACTAAAAACCAAAAAATTCCCCTTGACACATTTCCAGATTGCAATAATGAAAGATAGGTGCATGAGGTACTTCTTAGTACGCTGCAAAATTTTCGCTGAGTTGAAAAAAAATAAACCTGACCTTTGACTTGACTTTTAAACGGTTGGAAAGTGACATAATGGAAACTTGTGTGCAACTTTGAGACAAGACATGTCATGGTGATGATGTTTAATACCAAGAGTGTACTCATAAGGACCATTATTCTTATCATGATCAATAATCTCATGACATAAAGGCTCTAAACCAAGACTAAAACAATACTATGCTTATAAAAACCAAAACTTTGAGTTATGACATGAAATATAACCCAAAGACTAAGAATTAAAACACCCTAAGACTCAAAACAAGACAAAACCAAGGTGTTTTGACCCCCTACACATCCTATATGTTAACATTTGGCTCCATAGGGGATGGAGACCTCCCTGTGAGGCTCCAAGAACATAGAGTTCCAGTGTCTTATCCATTCAGCTAGGAATCATTATTGAAAGAAGGTAAAAATAACTAAAGACTAGTATTTACAATGAAAGAAATCAATCATGGATTTTAGTAAAATTATCTCTTTAGAAAATTCCCATTGACTTGGCCACTAGGAAATTCAACATCTTCCAAGTTCTGCAACTTAAAAGTATTATTTTGCAATACTTCATAAATTTTAAAAGGATCAACCCACAGGGATTCAAATTTACCATGTTTTCCCTTATCTTTCCTTTTTGCATCTCATTTGAGTTCCAGGTCTCCAAGCTGAAAATCTTCTTTCTTTACCTTCTTGTCAAAATCTTCTTTGATTATTCGTTGATGCCTTTGTGATTTATCAAAAAGTTGTTCCCTGGTTTGTTCTATTTCCACAAGTTGATGCATCCTCTTGATCATGTCATCTAGTTCCCCTTCTTCATCTTGAAGAGATTTTTCCACAGGTAAAGCTAGCTAAGTAGGAAAAATAACTTCAGTTCCATAAACCAACTGAAATGGAGTAGTGACAATTGATCTCTTGGTGGTTACTCTGTTTTCCCATATAGAAAACTTCATCTTTGAATCCCATGAATTTTTATTATCATCCAACAACTTTTTTGATGATCTTCACTAAGATTTTGTTGGAGGATTTTGCTAAGCCATTACCTTGAGGGTAATATGGAGTAGAGTGAATAAGTTTAATCCCATTTCTTTCACAAAACTTCACCAGAGGCTCAACTTTAAAAGATGCAGCATTATCAGTAACAATTTTGTTAGGACAACCAAACCTTGATAGAATGTCTTCCAAGAAGCCACTAACTACTTTATGTGTTCCATTTCTAGTGGGAATGGATTCTATCCACTTGGTGAAGTAATTAGCAGCAGTCAGAATCCAACGATGATGACCACTTGAGACTAGATGAATTTCTCCAATGAAGTCTAATCCCCACTGCTAAAAAGGGACATATACCACTATGGGCTTCAAAGGAAAATATTTGAGTTGATGTTTTCCAGATAATTTATGACATTTGTTACAATTTATGATATTTGCACATAAATCGGTGAATAAGCTACGCCAAAAGTACCCAACTCTAAGTATCTTGTATGATGTAGTCCTCCAAAAATAATGACCTCCACATAGACCCTCATGAAAATCAGTCATAGTTTTTTTCCCTCTTCTGGATCCAAACATCTTAAAAGAACCTCTACAGGATCTTTTTAATACATAATATGATCAATGATGCAATACCTGACTGCTTTAAGCTTCAAATCCCTCACTTTGGTATTCTTAAGTCCAGTAGGAGGCTGCAAATTTTGCAAGAGATAGATGAGGTCCTTGTACCAACTGCATTATGTCAATTTTGAGTTGATTTGCAAGCTTCTTTTAGGAGTATTATTTTGTTTATTTAAAGAATTAGCATTCATGAAATTTACTCCAAGTGCCTTACAATTTGATTCAACTAACATTCTAGTTAAACCTTGACCTTTCACCAGCTTGGTGGGTTTCATCTCAAGATAAAACTCTAAAATCTTAGCATTCCATTTAATTATTTTCACATCTWTATCATGCTGAATCAAAATTTCTTTTACAGAGCTTGAAGGAACACAAGCAATAATTTTGGAGTGAAAAACATATACTCTGAAAGCTTTGATGGCTTTAACGAAAGAATAATCTTGTTTCTCCATGATGTCATATCTTACTTCAACATCTCTCAAATATCTACTGAAAAAACAAATAAGTTGCTCCATTCCATCTGAATTCTTTTGAAGAAGGACAACAACTAATGTATCATTTGAGGCAAAAGAAAAAATAAAAAATTGTTTTGAGTAGTCAGGGCTAATTAGAACAGGTGCATCAACGAGTGCTTTTTTTATTTCCTCAAAAGAAATTCTAGCTTATGGTTTCCATTTTACTTTATTCCCTTTTGTCAACATGGTTGTGATAAATTTGACCAACTCAACAAAATCATATATAAATCTCCTCAAGAATTTTATCTTACCTAAGAAGGACTGAATTTTTTTCTTGGACCTTGGGAGAGAAAGAGTTTTAATAGCCTCTACTCTAATTGGGTCAATTTTTACTCCTTCAGTTGAGACAATATGTCCTAGTAGCTTAC